>JAWZYV010001320.1:0-18046 GCA_038373885.1 Cheiracanthium punctorium | reverse complement strand
GATATCTTTAAGGCGTTCTATGATAAAAGGCTGAAACTTTGTACATCGCCTCATCAGTGTAAAGGGCTCATTTTATTCATTAAGAAATACGTACGGCGGTTTTATACAAATTTCAAAAGTGTCACTTTCTGAAGATTAACGAGAAGAAAGTTTCTTAATGGAGTCTGTTTTTTCAATTTTCAGCGGGCATTGCCACCGTTAGATAAAAAATTAAAGCGTGTTACCACCATCTCTGTACACCCTGTGTATTAAAAAAGGGTTTTCTTACATTTGCATCTAAAATCATTGTCGCGTTTTCTTTCGATTCCTAATGCAAAACATCCCGTTATTATACGCTATACTGCAGTTAATTAGCGGGTTTTCTGAAACTCACTTTCCGATAATATCTTATATCGTGTATTGCTTTTTCCCATTTCATTAATATTACCGTTGTTTTGTCTGGAAAATTAATTATGAGATGAGACGGAAAATCTATTTAGCAAGAATTATTTATTTCGCCGGCATTTCTCGTAAAATGCACCTTTGTGGTATACCATTAATGTACGAAAATCGGATATCTGGAGCAGTCATTATCACAAAAGCAGATTGTTTAGAATGGTTTACTAACGGTTGCTAACGGTTTAATATTATTTATTTTTCTCCAAGAATGTTAACTTTTCCTTTAGTTACGTTAACAAGTTAACGCCATCGTTATTCCCTACCCTATTTTGGACATTTTTTTCAATTGGCATTATTACTTTTCTCTAGCAGATAAATAATTAATCCTTTATCTACCCATGGGACTTAGAAGTACCGTTAAATTAAAATTGTAAACAAGTAATATAAAAAAAAAAAAAATCTGGAGTGACTCCACTCGTCTTTCCGAACACTTACGATTAAGATCATGACCAAGCATTTAAATAAATTTTAATCGATGAATAATTCAAACATATATACCAAATTGGAACTCAATCGAATGCACCGTTTAAACGCTTGCGCACTTTCGAGAATTTCTCCCCATATGCCATTATGCCATAATATAAAAGAAATTTTTGTCGTAGCCCTGTAGAAAAACTATAAGTCTTATACACACGGAAGTCAATACCGGTCTTAGGATGGTGGTTTATAACATATATACCCAATATGATCTCAATCGAATGTATCGTTTAAACGCTAGGGCACTTTCAAGAAATTCCCCCCATAGGCCATCATGTAAAAGAAATCTTGGTCGTAGCCCTGTAGAAAAACTATAAGTCCTATACACACCCAAATCAATACCGTCTTAGGATGGTGGTTTATAACATATATACCCAATTTGAGCTCAATCGAATATACCGTTTAAACGCTAGCGCACTTTCAAGAAATTCCCCCCATAGGCCATAATGTAAAAGAAATCTTTGTCGTAGCCCTGTAGAAAAACTATAAGTCCTATACACACCAAAATCAATACCGATCTTGCGACGTTTATTTATGACATATATATCCAATTTGAGCTCCATCGAATGCTCCGTTCAGAAGCTATCGTGTTCACTCACATACACACAAACACACATACACACACACATACATACATACATCTCGTAAAAATAGCATAAATGGACTCAGAAGCCCTCAAAACGTGTAAAAACACCAAAATCTCGAAGTCGAATTTTTTCATGATTACAATACTTTCCTTACATGGTACATGTTCGGAAAGTAATTAGTCAATTCCTACTTAGGTCAACAAAGAAATATCTTATTTCAGTTACTTTTAATTAAATTTAATTAATTAATTAATTAGTTAATTAATGCACGGCCATTTGTGAAGCAAGGGTCGATACCGTTCATCCAGTTTGTTTGTTTAGTTTATTGTTTTCATTCATTTTGAATCCCGCGTAACTGGATCTAAAATGAATTCATTACATTGAATGAATGAATTAACATTTGGAAGAACTGTATTAACATCCAGTGTTCATCCACTACAAGTTTTAAAAAATACATTTGAACTTGAGAGCATGAATAAAAAGTATTTTATGAACGATTGAAAATTTGAACAAGATATATAAATATGGGGAGAGTGTGAACTGACAGTGGGAATAGAATGAAAAAAAAAAAAAGACAACCTGTAAGTACAGCATTCCGTTACATTTTGATTTAATTTGAGTGTCCAATGAATGTAGTTTTCATAATTAAGTGTCTTCCAATTCCTTAACGGGGTGCGTTGATCGCCCATTGGTTCACTTAGTTTTCATTATGGCCTATGGGTAATGTGTAGGGCCTAATGTAAGGGGCCCCTTGTGGCAACATCTTGCTTGTTTATCTCTTTTCAGTTCCCTGTGTTCTTTACGACGAAGGGCTTGGACTGATGAAGTTCAAAACAATTTTTGAACGAAACGTGCGTATCCTCTTACCTATTACTTCTTATGAGTGTTTTTTACAAAGTTTTTTAATTACTATATCTTAGAATCGCCTACCAATACTGTTTAACCATTTTCGCCAGGCATAGCCAAAGTATATATACTTCACCTTTATAAATATCATTTGGAAAGTGTATCCTAATCCATGAGTGTACCGTGTTTGCCTTCATTCCACAAAACACTTCTTAGGAATTTAAATATATCTTAGAATCGCCTACCAATACTGTTTAACCATTTTCGCCAGGCATAGCCAAAGTATATATACTTCACCTTTATAAATATCATTTGGAAAGTGTATCCTAATCTATGAGTGTACCGTATTTGTCTTCTCTGTTCTATAAAACACTTCTTCGGAATTAAAATCTGTATTAAAATCGCCTACTAAAACTATTTAACAATATTCGCCAGGCGTTTTCTAACTATACTCAAAATATAATTTTTAAAAATTGAAATACGGCGCGTATACAAATCGTGCCTAAACCAAAAACCGTGATCGAACGAAATAGCACTCAGGTGCTAAAAATTCTTTTTCATTGTAACCATTCCTTTGTAAAATCACTACGCAATACTTCATTAAATTAGCTTACCTCACGATTGCATGCTCATATTAGAGTGGATTGTTTTAAATAGACAGCTGTCTTGCTCACTTTCCAATCACGTCGAGCCCCCCTCATCCCCCAAAAATAACATTAGGGAATTTTCCGACGTTTGTTTTACGATTAAAGGATTCGATTTTCTAATCAAAGTATTTCTTGCCTCCTTCAGATGGGTGGGTCTTACACTCTTTTGAAGAAGACTCGTTCACTGTTTACAAAACCAGTCATCCAACGTATAGCTTATTCATTTTTTTTTTTTTTTACCCTCCGCTAAAGAGGGTAATAGTTTTGGGCAGACAAAAAAAGTCGTGGATGATAATTGATAGTAAATAAAATCTTACAGATCTCACGGAAATTTGAAACACACCAAGATCCGACACATGATTGGAATAATGGATACTTGAAAAATTTCAAAGTAACGTCAGATGAAACAAAAGGGGAAACTGTAAGATTTTGTCAGAGCGTCTGCGACTGGCTGTCAAGTTCCCGAGGTTCCGATTTCATTTTTCAGAACTTGGATTTGTTTCCAGAGTCGCGTTCAAACTTTTGTCCCTCCTCGGAGCAAGTGGTGGTGTTCTGTCGTGGCATTTCTAAAATTTTCATTTTTGCGGGATCAGTGTGAAATAGCTCGTAGGCTTGGTATTTCACGCTCTACTGTTCAGTATTACATCGTTAAATATCAGAAGAATATACCCGGGACTGTTGTTCAAGGCCGCGCTGGCCGTCCTCGCCAGTTGTCTGATCCGGAAGAAAGTCATCGTGAAACTAACCGTCTATTTATGCAAAGAAAAAGGGAAGATCCAGATTTTCGTGCTCAAGAAGCGGAATCCAAATCCAGAAGACAAGACAGAAAACGTTTACGACTCTGTCTAGATATACCATCGAAAAGACCAAGAACAGATACTGATCTAAATGTAAGGTGTGAAGAACTAGAATTTCGTAAATTAGCTGAGAAATTTTTCGAAGCTGTTGCTGATGGTCCAATCCACCAATGCTATTGTTGTGATCGACTGTGGTTCAAAAAGTCAATAAGAACCCTTTCCAAAACAACTTTACTGTCTAAAGGAGCGACAACGGACTTTATAAAACTAGTCTTTTACAAAGATATCGATGATATGGGCAAATTTTGCAAAACATGTTACGATTGTTTGATTAAATTGACAATACCAGAATTAGCTATAAGCAATGGCTTCGAATTCCCCGAAATACCGGATTGTTTAAAATACTTGACACCACTGGAAGAACGGTTGGTTTCTCCCCGTTTGATTTACATGCAAATACATCCTGTACATGGCTGCCAATACAAATTAAAAGGTTCTGTCAAAAAACCTCTTTAGCGGAGGGGAAACTAATTTCAGATGAAGGCTGAATATTTTTTTTTTTTTTTGTAATTTTCTTTTCTGTTACATTAATCAGTATTTTTAATTCGTTGCCTACTATAACAAGAGAAAAACAAATAGATTCGAGGCGATATTCTTGGCAATTCTTAATTCAGTAGATGAAGAGTTAAAGGTTGTTACCAACTTTCTTAGGAGAACCTGTATATGTAATTTTCCAAGCTGCATTATTTATTTCATTCACTTAAAATTTATTTCATTAAAAGTGTAATAAAAATGTTGAATTTGTACTAGCAGAAAATGAAATTTACTTCTAAATATCACCACTGGAAGGCTTCTTATTAATGAACTAAAAGCCAAAGCCCGTACTGGAGGCAATTACAATGGGCGCTAGAAAAAATACTTGACAACAAGTAATATATAAAAAAATTGTTTAAGTCAATTCCTACTTAGGACAACAAAGAAAAGTTTAATTTTTGTTACCTTTTATTAAATATAATTAATTGCACTTAATGAATGAATTAACATTTGAAAACACTTTTTGAATTGGAGTGGATGAATAAAAAGTATTTTATGAACGACTGAAAATTTGAATAAGATCTATAAATATATATAGAGAGAGGGTATGAACTAATACTAGGAATTTAAAAAGAATAAAAGATATGCACAGTTAGATGTTACAATGGTTCTAAATACAATACTTCAACATTCTACGGTTAAAAGTTTTAGAGTTATGCGAAATGAGAAATAATTTTTGGCGCAATATTAATCTCGGCACAGATTGATAAATACCGTCCTGTGAGTTATTTTACGAAGGTTTAATTATTTTATCTTTTAAACACCAGTTCCTTTTGAATATTTTTTCTTCTTGCTTTCCATTACCACACTTGACTACGCCTTACTGCATAAAACTGGCAAGATCATCCCTTATATAAATAACTAAATTAAACTATTCCTAACAAACTGCGTCTGTTTTATGTAACCACTTAACCATGATTAACAACGCACCTTTTGAGTTAGTTTCCTGGGGATAATCGCTGAGGCGAGAACGAATATCACCTGGGACAGATTATGCCTCCGCCGATGACAAGTAGTGCCCAGATGTTCATGAGCCACGGCCCATTAAGCTTTTGGCCACGGCCTAGTGATATCCGTGCCCAGTTGACCAATAAACTATTTTTCATTACTTCCATAGACGAAGCGAAGGGAATTGTTGTCATCGCTAAGAATTTCTGAATTCAGATTTTTGTACGCAAAAAATCACTTTTTGCACCCACTTGTCGCAATCATTATCGATTACGCTTTTTTTGTGTAACGATATTCTAGTCATAATCTAGAAATTCAGTTTTACAAATAATCTAATGTTATCTGAAAGCTTAAATCCCCGCGTAATCGCAACCTAGGAAACTAAATTTGTATATTACGATGAAATAATCGTAGTGTGGTCGTATTCTAAACATCCCGTAATCGTAATCTTGTCATAATCTAGAAATTTAGTTTTACAAATAAGCAAATATAACCGTAATCTGAAAACTTAAATCCCCGTGTAATCGTAATCTAGAAAATTAAATTTATAGATTAAATATTCGTATTTATAGATTAAATATTATAGATTAAATATTCGCAAAATAATTCGCAGCACAGTCGTAATCTAAGCATCTGGTAGCCGTAATCGTTTGAGACGATTACAGGATTACATGCACTCAGTTTTTGTTTTTTCATCGAATCAAGATAACGGAAAAAAAAATAAAACATTAAACTTTGTGTGAAATCTTCGTTCAATTTCCAGTGGCTCCTGCTTTTGACAGTCAATTCAAAATGCTAAAAATTATATTGAACCCCGGTTTAACATGTTCATTCACATTGTTACAAAAAAAAGTAAAACAAACAATTATCCCTTCTGTGGCCAGTTTTCCTTCCTCTGGTCGATAGCAAGGCCGCCTCACCATGGCACAGTGGTTATGCCACTGAAAATGGTAGATAGCCGAAGTGTGAAGGTCCCGGGTTCGGGTCCCATCGCGCGGCTGTCGATCTAACGGTCTGGGGGTTTTGGTAGGTTTTCTCCAGATGTAACGTGAATACGCGTTAGAACCCCGTAGAAAGTCCTCCTACCAAGGCACTCCCCCCCTTGGCAGATCGCCATAGTGTTGCGTTGTCATAATCAACCACAACCCACATCGATAGCAAGTCATTTCGAGATCAGTGGAAGGGGATTCAACGATGGAGATAGAAGGAGAAAATCTAAGCTGTTGTATTATTGCAAGGCATTACTTAAACAGGTTACGCCTGTAGACAAGGATCTTTTTATGCGCGTTATTTTGCAAAGCTTTAATTGTTTTATCTTTTAAACACCAGTTTTGATTTTTAGCGTATTTTTTTTTAATTGGTTCTGTCCTCCGCATAAGAATTGTACACTTAAAAAACTGTGAATGTTCAGAAAAAGTGTTTTGTAATCGTAATCGAAAGATTTTATTGGTTTGATTATTTTTAATCTAATGGTAATTGGCACAATTCGAAGTGAATGAAAGTTTCAAAAACTTATTTTTTGTTTGTTTGTTTGTGTAACATGTGTTAGCTTTTTCGATTTCTGCGTAGTAATTTAAATGGAAAACTTACAACGATTAACCATACTTAATTGACGAATATTATTTAACAGCACAATAACATTTATTAACTAATCTAAAATTATTCCACAGTTACATTCTTCTACATTATTACCGCGCAGCAAGCTGCGTTGTTTTTACCGACGCACCGTCCATCGTCCGTCTGTCCCCTATTTTCCCCCTTGATTGCTTCTTTTTTTATTATTTTCTAGGGTACCAAAGCCCCTAGACTGGCTACGCTCGCATTTCGTATGAGGCATTCGGCCCCTAAAAAGACTTCGAAAGAAAGACATAATTTCATCAAACAAAACCCAAAGGTTGCATAAGATAGAATGTTACCGAGCTACACATTGCTTGGTTCTAGCATGTTGCTTGCATTATAAAAATTTAAACCTCGCACTATTTGTAATTATGTGAAACCCATGGTACGCCTTGCGTATGAGCCAATTATGGAGAAATTTCATTAATTGGCGACTTACGTACATGTAAAGTTAATAAAAGCTACGGAACAGATAGGATACCTTGCCACCCATGGCGACTTTTCATGATTGGGTGATTGACACAGGCTCACAACCTATAATGACTGTTCATTTAAGGTTACCGGAAAACCGTTATCCATATTTTCATTTACATAATCGTTTGCAGATGGGCGTACTGAGCACCGCGAATTATACCATCTCGTCGCGTAGCAAATATCCAAAATGTACTATAACTGCTATAATGGCATAGTGAACGCCGCCCAATATTTCTACTGGTAGCCAATAACCCAGCTGGACGAGAAACGGCTTTAAAATAATCTGCATTTTAATTATTTTTCATTTTCAAGATATCAGTTATACTGTTTTGGAAAAACGAATCATCGCTCATTCTAAACTCCTGTTGTCTAATCGAACTGACTATTTGAAAATGGTCAACTTTGTGTAACACATTTTGAGTTACTTATTTCATATAGTTTTTATTTTGGCGTAAAATGGGCGTCATTCTAACTCATGTTTGTCAATTTCACGCGATTCTAGATACTTGGAAACGCTTTGCTGCAAAGGAATGCATGATTTTATGCCCAATCTGGCAACCATTCTGTTTATTTTTTCAGTTTTTTATTAATATCTTCTAAAATAATTCGATTTCCGAAATTTAAATCAGCTTAGCAGGTTCCTCGGAATTTTTTGAATCTGTGGGCACCTTAGTCGAAACTTAAATCCCCGCGGTTTAGGAGGAGATAGTCCAACAAGCTTTGACAGCGCCAGCAGCCTTCATTTTTTTTTTTTTTTTTTTAGAATAGAGAGATTCCAGAATCATCTTCTTCTGTATGGTGACGCCCTCTTTCTTAACCAGTTTGATGAAAAATGATAACACATGTATTTCGGATTTGTGAGCTTGGCCCGTAGTCCGCTTATAAATTAGTTTCCGAGATAATTAATTTTTTAAATGATGACTTACACCACTTTACCTACTGTGTTGGCATGGGTTTTCAGGTGAAAAATTTTTTTACTATAGGGGGTCATCCACTCATTACATCACGCTTCAAGAGAAGGAATTTTAAAGTGTTAAAGAGAATGACAAAATAATGGCGTAGGTTACTAGGGTGTGTTCACTTTCACTAAAAACTGCCAAACATGCTTTACAGGAAAATTCTAGCTCAATTAGGATTTGAGGAGTCCACTGTGTCTATCGGGTGACTATTAAGATGAATGAACGTCAGCTGAAACGTTATTACATTTTTCTCACTTTGGAGACATCCCCTTAGTGCTTGTTGACTCATGCCACAATTTTCAAATGAATAGATCTCGGAAACTATTCCACGTAGAGACACGGGATGTGTTTTATTCATTTTCATAGGCAAAGAACAACATTCTTCTAAACATAAAGGGTAGGAAAGGAGGGACCGCATAAAAATTAAATTTCGTATTTCAATGTGTATATGTTACAGTGAAAACCCGAAATCAATCAAAACCCGAATTAACTAGGGAAAACGCGTTTTAACTGAGAGCGTTAGGCAAAACCCGAATTAACCAGGCAAAACCCCTTTTTTTCGAATAGCGGTAGCATGTTTTCGAGGGGCCCCTACAGTGGTGGCATATTTTCCAAGGGGTCCCCTAAAGAGATGGTCGGACCCACTGATGTTTTTTGGGTCTCACAAAGGGCCAGCGTTAGCATATTTTCCAGGGGGCTCCCTAAAACGATTTCCGGACCCACTGATTTTTTTGGGGGTCTCGCAAAGGACCAGCTTAGCATATTTTCGAGGAGGACCCCTACAGTGGTGGCCGGATCCACTGATGCTTTTTTGGGGTCTCGCAAGTGGCCAGCGTTAGCATATTTTCGAGGGGGCCCCCTAAAGCGATGGCCGGACCCAGTGATGTTTTTTTGGGTCTCGCAGAGGACCAGCGTTAGCATATTTTCGTGGGGGCCCTCTACAGTGGTGGCCGGAGGCAGTGATTTTTCTTTGGGTCTCGCAAAGGGCCAGCGTTTGCATATTTTCGAGGGGGAGCAAGATCCAATTTTTAGTGCATAAAGCATTAACACTTCGGAATTCACTTTGGAAAACGGGTTTTCCCGAGCGCTGTTAGTCAGAACGCGTTTTCCCTAGTTAATTCGGGTTTTGACTGTAACATATACAACCTCCAGTAGTAAAAAAATGCCCTATCTGAAAGCTACTCTTAATTGGACGAACTTTTCTAACTGGAAGTATGTTTGGATCACTTACGGCTTAAAAAATAATCGCCTTAACATCTATTTTGAATCACCCTGTATATATATTGCTCGCTATAACCGGAGTTTACTCGTTACAAGCAAGTTATGCTCCCATAGACATCGCATTGTACCAACCAAATATTTCAGATTTCCTTTTTAAATCCGGGTTCTCGTTAAATCAGCGCACGTTATAAACGAGTTTGACTGTACCGTTATATTTCATAATTTCTCTCTCTCTTATTTCAAATTAAAATCAAAATTTTGTAAACTTAAAGAGCAATTTGGGGGCCCGGGTGCTTTCCCCTAATACCCTGCCGGAAATCAGGAGCTGGGTATAACCTTTACGACGATAGGGTACAAGATATAATCTATATCATTAAAGAAATGTATGTCGCCAAATATTTTCGGTAAAAAGATTTTAATCCTTTAAAAGGCGGTGGTAAGAATACTTACCACCTACGGTCTATTCAATACAGAAATCCATTATAATGAGTGAATTATCTGATTTTTGTTCAGTTGTATGGGATATATATTTTTTGCATAAATCGAGATTCTAAATTATATTTGCCTCATGAACTTTTCTTTCTTTCGTCATTTTAACCCTTTATAAGGCCATGGTAAGTATACTTACCACCTACGGTCTATTCAATACAGAAATCCATTATCATGAGTGAATTTACCGATTTGTGTTCAGTTCTATTGGATGTATATTTTTTCCATGCATCTAGATTCTAAATTATATTGGGCTTATGAACTGATTTCTTATTTTATTTTTAACAGATTGCTGGTTTTTAGCAAAAATCAAAGAAAAAATATCTAAGCACAAATAAGTTAACCCTTTGTAAGGCCGTGGTAATTGGCCTTATCAAGTCTTACAAAGTCGTACCGGTCTATTGAATACAGAAATCAATATCAGGGAATTTTCTGATTTTGTTCAGTTGGATGCATATTTTTTCCATACATCTAGATTCTAAATTATATTTGGCTTATGAACTTTTCTTCCATTCGTAATTTTAACCCTTTATAAGACCGTGGTAAGAATATCCACCACCTACGGTCTATTGAATACAGAAATCCATTATCATAAGTGAATTTTCTGATTTTTGTTTTGATCTATTGGATGTATATTTTTTTCCTCACATCTAGATTTTAAATTATATTATGCCTTATGGAGCGTAGTGTATTTTAAATCTTTTAGGTGGCCCTGTAGATAAACTATCCAGTCGAATGGGACCGAAAGGAGAGGTGCACAACTAGATGTTGCAACAATCCTGAATATAAAGTTTCAACATTCTACGTCGAATAGTTTTTGAGATATGCGAGTTTAATGAATTTCGGCTCATAGAGCGTAATGTATTTAGAATCTTTTGGGTGGTCCCGTAGATAAATTATCCAGTCGATTGGAACCAAAACTGTATGAACATCCAGTGTCATCCACTACAAGTTTAAACTAAATGTATTTGAACTTGAGTAGATGAATAAAAATGTATTTTATTAACGATTGAAAATTTGAACAAGATATATATAGGGAGAGTGTGACCTAATAGTAGGAATTGAAAAAAAAAGGGGGGGGGGCAGAAAAATCCCAAGTACTTTCGATTCTCCGTACATCAACTCGCCTTATAAAGGGTTAGGAATAGTGATTTCAGGGTATTTTCGAAAGAGAAGAAATGAGATAAACGGATTTCCTTGTCTTTCTAAAAATAAATAAGTGCTCTTCGCAGTTCGGTAACATAGTAACAAAGCCGTACAGCAACGAAGTAAAGTGGATTATAAGAAAAAGTCCTGGGAAGTGTTACGGTGAAAGAATTACCTGTTTTATGTAATTTACAGAATGTCCAGAAAAGCGGACATAAGCATTTCAAAATTAGATATTTAGAAAACAGAGGACACTAGAAGTATGCGGTAAACGGTATGTTTATTGTAACGAATTTTCGGGGCAACCCGCTGTTTTCGAGCTTAAAACAGTTCAAAATTCGTATTCTATGCTTCACATAGTTAAATTTTGCTTTTGGTTGCATCAAAATTGGTCCACTAGAACCGGAGACTTTGTTCCAGCATCACGAAATAAAGACTGCATGGAATGAAACGAAATTGGGTGACATGATAGGTTGTCACTCAACCAGTGGCGTAGCCAAGGGGGGGATAGGGGGGTCACAACCCCCCCAAGAGTATTTTTTTGCCATACAAAATATATATTCTTCACTCCCTTATCACAAACCTATATACGTGTTGTGTGTTGATGTATATGTGTATGTGAGTTGCAGTAGTCGTACCCCCCCCCCCGTGAAAAATTTCTGGCTACGTCACTGCACTCAACCTAAATTCAAGGCTACCAATTTTTCAAAAATATGGATTAGATTTTGAGAAAATTATTTCAATATGCGTCAATAATCGTTCGTGCATCCCATAATGAAGACTCAAGCGAATGAAATGATATGACTGAGTGACTCTCTAACCTGTAATATTTTAACAATGCATAAAAGTTATAACTTCGCTTTCTTTACTTTGGCAACCTACTCCATCCATTCTGTGTACTCCTACAATGCTGACGAAAGTTTTTGCTTTTTGGAAATTGGCATTCAGTACTAACCCGTCAACGACGGGTACTCCAGCTAGTAGAAGATATAAGAGCTGTTGCTTACTAGGACTTCACCTTAAGCCCCAGAACAGCGGTTTGCCCCGAAAATTCGTAACAATATAAAGTTCAACTGACACTTATTGTTATAGGTCGGTTTCAACAAGATTTACGCTTCCCAACTGATATAAGAGGATTTACCATAACCGGATTCAACCACCCGAAAAACCGAACACAGATATCCCTTGCAGAAATATATCCCCAAATCCTTTTATTATCGATGAAACAAAACCGAAATCTTTCCAAACGTAAGCACATTTCATTTCAAAGCGGGGGGAAATATTGCTGGAGGAATTTCCTGCCCTACTCTATGAAAAGATGTCAAATTGGGCCAATTTTCTTGAAAATTTTAATAAGCAGATAAAAGGAAACCAATATGAGATTGCTGGAATAAAAAGAATTTGTAAAATCGCTACCATTTTGCGATTCAGTTCTTAAATAAGTAATAATTCATGGAACATGCATTAAGCGGACAGATTGAATTTTGTTCCGAGTTGTGACATCGACTTAATCGTGTTTAGTATGTTCCAGGTTCAGAATCTAATAACTGTCTATTTTTACTTTCCGAACATGTACCATGTAAGGAAAGTATTGTAATCATGAAAAAATTCGACTTCGAGATTTTGGTGTTTTTACACGTTTTGAGGGCTTCTGAATCCATTTATGCTATTTTTACGAGATGTATGTGTGTGTGTGTGTGTGTGTGTGTATGTGTGTTTGTGTGTATGGGAGTGAACACGATAGCTCCTGAACGGAGCATTCGATTGAGCTCAAATGGGATATATATGTCATAAACCACCGTCGCAAGACCGGTATTGATTTGGGTGTGTATAGGTCTTATAGTTTTTCTACAGGGCTACGACCAAGATTTCTTTTACATTATGGCCTATGGGAGGAAATTCTAGAAAGTGCGCTAGCGTTTAAACGGTACATTCGATTGAGCTCAAATTGGGTATACATGTTTTAAACCACCATCGCAAGACCGGTATTGATTTTGGTGTGTATAGGACTTACAGTTTTTCTACAGGGCTACGACAAATATTTCTTTTACATTATGGCGTATGGGGAGAAATTCTTGAAAGTGCGCTAGCGTTTAAATGGTACATTCCATTGAGCTTAAATTTCTTATATATATTTGAATGATTCATCGATTCAAATTTATTTAAATGCTTGGTCATGATCTTAAACGTAAGTGTTCGGAAAGTCGAGTGGAGTCACTCCAGATTTTTATACATAATGATTTTAAATGAAATCATCCCTTGCTCAAAAGGTTGACATCAGAAATGAATCAATGACTGCTGGTGTTAGCAAAAATCGAAGAAAGTCGCAAAAATATCCAGGCACGAATGGGTTAACTACCTCTAAGCATGGCAAAGTGGATAAAAATTATGAATGATACAGCATATGATTTTTTTTTTTTAAGTTTTCAACATATAACTAACGTGATACTTAAATATCTTACATTACGAGGATAAAATCTTGACTCCTCACATTTAGTTCATGTGGAAAAATTGTCAAACAATTTTATCGACATTTCAGAAAGCCCTACCATTTCATACTTTACAAAATAGCATTAGTGCGTATTTACAATATGAAAGTGTTTGAGATTGTTCACTTTGTTTTTTTTTTTTTCGAAATCGCTGAGTTTTTCCTGAATTGTCTTTCTTGTTCAACAATACTGAAAAGTTTTACTAACGATAGATCTATACAGTTTAGTGTTTATTTCTGTTTACACAGCGAGGAAAAATAAAGGATTCCAATCATCTCGGATGGTAAATATTTATTTGGAGAGCTTAATTACACAAGAAAGTAGGTATTTGCTTTTAAGAGCGCCCTTTAATTTTTGCATTATCTCAGATTGTTACCCGGATGTACTAAATTTTAATCAGTTCCCATTTGTTTAAAGAGTGGGAAATGATCTTTTGCGCACAGCGATGTTTTAACCTTTAAGCCGCAGTGTTCCCGCTCTGGGAACACCCAACTCTTACGTTTTGACTGTTGCCAGTCACGAAGAATAGATTGGATTTCTATAAAGAGTGGCGGGTGACCTAGCTCCATGGGAATCCTTTACATTTGAGCACGTCCTTTCCCGTCAAAAAATGGGTCACGATTCTTTTTAACAGCACTGACATCTGCTGAAAAAAATGGAAGAATGCGAGAACAGCTAGATAGATTGC
This sequence comes from Cheiracanthium punctorium, assembly GCA_038373885.1. Lineage (NCBI taxonomy): Eukaryota > Metazoa > Arthropoda > Arachnida > Araneae > Cheiracanthiidae > Cheiracanthium > Cheiracanthium punctorium. The sequence continues at coordinate 3,629 of JAWZYV010001320.1, read as the reverse complement.
CCCATGCTGAAAAAAGGGCAGCCGTTGCCATCGCTCGACTGAACGACCCGCAAGAGGGCGGACGATCGAAACGTTCACCGCGTGCCACAGATCGAGAGACCCTTTTTTCGACGACAGCTGGCTGTGCGGCACAGCACTTTTTCAGCATTGGGAAAGGGTTGCGCCTCAAAGGGTTAAAGATACCGTTTTGGATATCCATAATAGACTTTTGTAGTGTCTGCATCATTACCTCGGCATTCAAAAAATCGTGACCCTGTTTTTGCAGCATTGAATGCGTCGGGTATGCTTGGTATAGGCTCCTCTGTTTCTTCTTCACTATCATCAGAATCATTATAGATAGGACTTTTCATAAGGCATTTACATGGATGAATAACAAAGAGAAAACACGGTCCTGTTCTTAGCCTTGCCTAGCAGGAGGAAGAGATAAAAGATCGCTCCCTTCATTGATGCACAATTCATCTCGCTAGAGATTCTGAAAAATGACAACGAGTGTTTTTGAACGTACTGAAATTTCCGAGAACAAGGAAATAAAATGCTTAAGAAGAGCAAAATTTTATTTTTGGCTTTGGTATAAAAGGCACGTTATAACCGAAGTACGTACTTTTGTTGAGTACGTTTTAACCGAAGTTAAACAACATAAGGGGCGTAGCCAGAAAATTTTCATGGGGGGGGGGGTTACGACTACTGCAACTCATATATATGTATACATATGTGTAATAATGTAGTGAAGAATATACATTTTGTATGGCAAAAAATTTCTCATGGGGGGGGTTATGACCCCCATAACCCCCCCTTGGCTACGCCCTTGAACATTATAAATAGAGGCCTTCCTTCGGGACCTAGCTTCTAGGTACTACGTTATATCCCAGGTCCGTTATAACCGGTGCACACTGTATTTGAAACTCTTGAAAACTGTTACACACGATAGATCTGTTACAGCACAAAATTTATGACATCTTAAAATCTAAAATATAAATTTAATATAGTTACGAGAAAATGGACTGCAACAGCTAATTAAGCGGAAATAACGCATTTAAATCTGAAAGCACATTTAAAGTTTTTCTTTATCTTGAACCACTCGCACCTTGTACATAAAAATATTAATTAACTCTCATTTATTTAACGAGTAGAAAAGGGATTTTCAGCTCCCAGGTAAACAAAGCCTTAAGTAACTAGTAGTTAACATAAATGAGTGCTTTTCCCTCTAACGTGTTATATTTTTAGAACATGCTGAGAAACTCTTGCGCCATTTTGCAACTCATCTCTGGTCTCTCTAATGGCCTTATCACACTAAAGGGAAAATCCGAGCCACTTCGCGCTGGACCCACTTTTTCCGACGGACTTGAAGGCGTGGTTATCTTTAAGGGTTGCAACAGTAAACAAACTCTCTCCGACGCCCAATAGTCATCGCATCGCTCATTGGGCGTGCAGGTTCTTTTTTTACTGATCGTGCGTTGGTATATTGACATCGGATCGGCAGCAATCTCTCATTTCAAAGTCCACTTGAACGCGGCCATAATTTTATTGACACGTGATTCTCACATCGAGCCAAGCTTCCAACATAGTAGTCGCCATTGCTCGAAATGGCTTATGACGTAGCAGGAAGAAGTACTCTGATGGGCCGAAATTTCGTCCGACTCGGATTTTTTTCCTTCGGAAAGGAAAAAGTTGGAGTTCCCGGTCGTCAAGGGAACGGCGGAGAAAATCGGCCGGAAACTGGATTTGCAAGGAAAGTGGGTCGGATTTTTCTCCGTGTGATAGCCCTATTAGGAACTGGGTCTCTTTTATGCGATATTCAAGCTGCTAATAAAGCCAAAATTGCTACATTTAAATAGATTTATTAAGAAGTGAATGAACTGTAAATGCTGTAGTTTAATAGTTTTTACCATTTTTAGTTTCAAACATGCACCATGTAAGGAAGGTATTGTAATCATGAAAAAATTCGAATTCTAGGTTTTGAGGTATTGAGATTGACGTATTCTGAATACATTTGTAATGTATGTACTATATGTTTTTGTATGTGAGTGAGCACTATAGCACGTAAACGGCACATTCGATTGAGATAAGATTTGGTATTGTTACGAATTTTGGAGGCAACACGCTGTTCTGGGATTTAAAATAGTTCAAAATTCGTATTCTATGCGTCCAATAGTTCAATTTTGCTTTTTGTTGCATCAGAATCGGTCAATTAGAACGCGAGATAGGGAGGTCAGTTTTTCCCCCATTGATTTTCTATGGCGGTTCTAGAAATATCGAGAAATAGGGGTCCTAGGCCTTCTGTCACTTCACTTTCGGGGACTTATTTTTGGCGCCCAATTGGGCGATATTTCACTAAAAGTCGCTAAACTTGGTGACATTTTGAAAATTATGCGCGATTTTCCCTATGGGGCTTGAAAGGTAGTTTTCCTGCATTACCATGCATAATGGCCTAATATTTCTCTTCTATGGCGTCATCTAAATTCCCGCTTTATGTGGAATCTTCGAGAAATAGACTCTTCTGGGAGCTTCTACATCAGCTCTAAATACAAGCATGCCAGAGGCCCCAGTTGAGTGTGGATTGAGCTCCCGTCGAGTGAGTTTCATGTGTTACGCTTTGTATGGACGCTATAGAAGCGGTGATTCCGCTTGCTTTACGAAGCTGACTTTTTAAGTGCTGTGGGTGAATTCTTCATTGCTGTGTGTTGAGGGACTGTTTACGATATCCCTCGCATAATTCCACTGAATTTTGCCCGTGGAAGTGTTCTATTTTGTGTGAGAAATACGTCATTTTTGAGAGCATCTGATCTAAGCGGACTGCTATAAACGAGCTACTGAGCGTTAGTGCTTGTGAATTTTGTACAGCTGATGATTCGACGAAGTACTAGAAGCAATAAAATTGTGTTCCATCCTGTCAAGTGGACTTTTTACTAGAACTTTCTACACCCACTGGACTTTAGAACGACGAACCCAGAAATTAGCAGAGTGTTCTGCAACTGTATATATAATCTAAACCCTCTTCGCGCTATCATTATTGGTTTTTGTGCGTATAGGACGTATGATTTTTTTTACAGGGCTGCCGGAAAGAATTATTTTACATGATAGCTTATAAACGGAAATTCTTGAAAGTACGCAAGCACCTATACGATGCACCTGAAATTAAGTACGCATATTATAGGTCAGTAGGTCACTGTCAAACCTACATCTTACATTTTGGTTGTGTGTAGGGCTTACAGAATTGTACTGGGCTACAAAATAGCATTCTTATACATTGCGGCCTATGCACTCAAATTATTTGAAGTGCACTAGCGTCTGAACACTACATCCGATTGAACTGAATGCAATTAATTGAAACGCGTGATAAAGTGTTTTTAAAATGGAATCGAGTCATTCTAGATATTTTTTATCTTTTATCTCGCAAAGATTTTAGTTTAACTTCTACTTTCTAAACCTTTGCAGCGCAATCATTTCCTAATGCTGAAAAAGGGGCAGCCGTTGCCATCGCTCGATTTAACTATACCAGCAAGATGGGTGGTAATTTTCTGCCACATCAGATGGTAGCTGTGCTGACACAACCAGCTGTGTCTAAAGTGGTCTCTAGATCTGTGGCACGCGATGAACGATTCGATCGACCGCCATGCTCAATTGGGCGT
>JAWZYV010001319.1:0-17714 GCA_038373885.1 Cheiracanthium punctorium | reverse complement strand
CCCGGATAACGTTTGATCGCCCGCCTTTGCTAGTAGTTGTCGACGATGCAACGGCCGCCCTTTTTTTCAGCATTGGAAATGGTTGCGCCTTAAAATGTAAAAAAGTACATGCTCCAGCTTAAAAATTAAAGACTCCGTTTAAAAAGCTGTAAGTATCAGGCTCCAGATTAAAAATAATACGCGTGTATAAATATGTCGATTGCTTCGACTACGATTTAAGAAAATGAATACGACTTTGGCATATAAAATTACATGGCTTCCGACCAGGGCCATACCTAGAAAATAATTTCGGAGTCGGGGAGCATCGTATATCGGGATAAAATTTTCCGGATTAAAATTTCTGTCTAATTTAGCAAGATTAAATTTTTTTTATTACTGCAGAAACATTTCGTTCATTTATACATCACTGCATTTCATACCCCTCACCATGGGCGCCGGCAGAATATTTCCCAGGGGGGGGGGCAAAGACTACTTCAACGTATAGTTACCATGTTGGAAAGAGCAAAAAAAGCAAAGGATAACACTGCATACAAAAATCCAGGGGGAGGGGACATTGCCCCCCCCTTGCCCTATGCTGCCGGCGGCCATGCCCCTCACCATCCCCACACAGAAAAAAATTTCTGGCTACGTATGAATGTAATACGTTCGGGGGAGCGGCGTCCGAACTCATAGGACCCCCAGTGGCGGATTAATGCATTTTTGTCGGGGGGGGGGGCGGTAAGTTAGAGGATTGACATATACATCCATTTTTTGGAAGAAAAAATAGGATCTTTTACATCAATTTCTTTTTTCTCGGGGGGTGGCGGTCGCCTCCTCCGCCCCCGCCCCTTTAATCCGCCCTTGCTCCTCCGTCTAAGTACGGCCTTGCTTCTGACTCCAAGTCTACAACTTTGACCCTAGCTCAGAACTTAATTAAAGCAAAGGAACAGGGAACAGATTTAATGAAAGTACACCTTTCACCGAAGAACAGTTCTTTTAACCTGTTCAGCAAGAGAACGCCTTTTACCCCGTTCCCGCTCTTAGTTCTCCGTTCCGAAAAAGAACTCCAGCTCAGGAAAAGAACGCTGAACTAGGTGCAAAGAACTAGGTGTTCCCGCTCACTGCTCGGAGAACTCCTCGAGTCGTGATCAAAGAACGTGCTCTTTTTCAGCCAATAGGAGAGGCTGCTCCGGAACAGGTTCTTTTTCAGCCAATAAGAGCGTATGAAGCGAAGGCGCGTTTTATATGGAGATAGTGTAATGCTTATATTATTGTTTGACGTTGATAAAATATTTTTTTTTGATTAGTTTGTGTTTCAGACTATCATTTTCTTTATTATTAAATTTGTTACTTTGATTCAAATTGAGTAGTTTCGCTGGAATAATAAAAATTGACGAATTGTTATCCTGTGAGTGCATTTCGTATTGAACGTATAAGAAAGTTTCTTATTCTTAGCCCGGGTCCTCTTTAAAATTATGGTAGGTTGGGTTAAAAGTTCTATCCCCCCCCCCCCCAGATAATCATCTTCGTTATCATTATTTCTCAAAATAACTAAGATTCCACAATTAGAATTTGATAAAGCTAAAATTGGGAACTTCTGTCCCCACCATCAGATACGTAGCCAATGTGGGGGAGGGGGGGTCTGCCCCCCCCCAGAATTTAAATTTTTCTTAGCAAAAAAATATTAATCGTGCCTTTCAATGAGAAATTTCACCTTTAAGGCATTTTCCAAAATTTCTCTTTTCAACACGCTTGCCTGCCATAAAATTTTGAAGCGTCGGACCTTAATGAACTGAGAACATGTTTTGCCGTGATCACTGAACAGGGTGTTCCCGTTCTTCCTTGAGAACAGGTTCAAAAGAACAGGGTGTTCATTCTTTCCCCATCTCTAGTAGTAACCATTAATTTCACAATTTTCGTGCTACAATGTGTGTGTAAGTTGCTTTTGTATAGCCAGGCCAACCAAAGGGATGCATCTCAGACAAAGAACAACACTGATATGTGACAAAAAGCTATTATTTATTTTTATACAGTACCTACCATTTAGTTTACGTTATAGGATGCAATGTAATCTTCAATGACCTTATTTTATTTTCAACAGTAAAGTGTTTCGAAAGAGGCATCAGTTTGTTTTAAGAGGCGGCAAAGAATATTTTCCGTACTACTGCGCTTTCAAGGTAGTAACTTAAAGACAGTGCGGTAGGTAGGATTTTCTTTTGGCATTCACTCAAATAGTTTACAATTTTTTGAATTTGGATTACGTTCTTCCATAACGGTCCTGTGTAAAAGAATTTTTTTTTTCCTAAACGTCGTTGTAAGTTTCAATATTACTACGTTAGAAAATTAATTAGTGAATTTACCAGGGGAACTATGGGAACTAACCGGAATTTCTTTTGCAGCACTCAAACACGTACGCCATAAATTAAAACTTTCATGTGATTCATAAACTTTGTCCTCAAAATTTTCATCATATATGAACATCAGTTCGTAGTTCTTGCGATTACAGATAGCTCCCTGAAATTACACAGTTTGACATTTTTCATGAGATTTAAATAATTAAACTGTTTTATCCTGAAAGTTTCTGTTGAACCCAGAGAGCAGATATAACGGATAGAGAGTGCTTTGGTAACTCTAACTTGAGGCACTTGTTCTAGCAGCTGACTTGTGCCAAAATCTCACGCGCACAATTCTTGCGAGTCTGACTCGCCTTAGTTTTTTATGGAGCATTTGTGACTAGCTTGCTATTTCTGTTTTCATCGTTGTATTATAAAGAAAAAATGATACATAGTTGTCTTAATGTGGATACAATTAGTGATTTGTGAAAGGTTCTGGAATAACATTTCACTGGCGAGGTTTTTTTTTTCATATTTTTAAAGCATAGGGTCATATGGAGGAATTATATGGATCAAAAAACAACAATATCTTAATATTTTCTAAAGTATGAAAGATAAAATGATTTAATTTGACGTAAAGTAATCTTAAATAATTTAGAAATTATTCAAATAATCACTTTATCTACAAATGAATTATTATTAATTTTATTTAAATTATTGAGTTGGGCAATTATGGGTCAGATATGGGGTAAATATGGGTCACCCCTTTTTTCATGCATATCAAAAGTAAATAATATTTTATATTATTATTATTATTTAGCAAACAAACAGATTTTTTATTTATCTAATGTATTGTATTTAATAAAAAACAATTTAAATCATAAGATTAATCCTAACTAATATTATAAATGCGAAAGTGAGTTTGTTTGTTTGTTTGTTTGTTTATGACGCTTTCACGCCTAAACCGCTGAATCGATTAGGATGCATTTTGGTTTAGATATAGAGGGGACCCTGGAGTTGGTTATAGGCTAATTAGAAGTTTAGATTTTTAATTACTTTTTTAATTATTAATTAAAAACCGTTTTTACGTTGCCATGCTTGGCGAGTTTCGCCCGTATCAATCAAATGATTCATGTTTTGAGCTAACAAGAATGCTATTGCTTCAATAAAGAAGCGCGTGCGTGCATCTGAAAAACATTAAATTCCACGGAAATTATGCCAGTTTTATGCCAAATCTATCTATCAATAATAATAAAAATGAATGTTCTCCAGACAAATCTACAGAAAGCAGAGCTTTGAAAATTTGAGCATAGAAGCCCATGACTGTGCACCTGAGGCTCAGAATGTTGAAATTTTAAATACTTTTCTAATTGTTAATTAAAAACCGTTTTATCGCCCGCACAAAATGATTTATACTTTTGAAATAAAGCTGAAATTCTATTTTCAGATAAACATGCATTTGAAAAACATGAAATGGTGTGGAAATTATGTTGATTTTACGCCAAATTAAAAAGCATTAGAAAGAAAAGTCCAAATGTGTTTCTTAAACTTCTTAAATTTTCAAATCCTACCAATAATATAAAAACTCGGCTGTTCGAGCCTCGTCAGGGGGAGATCCCCCTGAACCCCCCTAATTTTTTAGTTTTATTATTGTCATATTAAAACTATACTAATTAACTTGGCATTTTATCGCTCATTTTTCGCGTATTTCGCCTGGTAACCCTATGTTGAAATTTTTATGAGTGTAACCTATTTATAGAAAAATACATGTGGTGCATATTCTACAGCTTACGAAATATTGTAACAATAGATTAAAGCTGTTGTGAACTAATAATATTTGAATATATGTAAAAAATACATGTGGAGCATATTCTACAGCTTACGAAATAGTGTAACAATATCGAGACTAAAGATTGCTTTAATCTCGATATTAAAGCTGTTGTGAACTAATAGTATTTAAATACATGTAAAATTATGTCGCTTTTTTATGTCGCTTTATTATGTCGTATTTTTGGGACACATTTTTCAATAAGGGTATTGAGAGATAAAATGACATAGTCATTAAAAAATGTGTACGTTTGTGTGTTTAGATGTTTTTGACTGAATCACACACAAATTGCTGAACGGATTTGGAAAAATTCGTAATGAAGATAGCTTATGCCCTGGATTAACATACAGGCAACCTTTCAAGCATATAGCATAAATAATTCTTTTACAAAAACATTCAAAATAATTCTAATGTATTGCGCTCTATGGAATTATAGCTACTAAACCGAATTTAAAACTTAGTTACACTATTCCTGAGTATTATTGTTTGTTTGTTTGTGGATTAAGACCGATTGACTGCACTAGGGTCCTAGGCCTATATGGGTTATTCCTCTGTGGGGAGCTTTCTAAGGGATCCTAGCCCGTATTTACGCGAGGTTTTGGAGAAAACCGCGAAAATCTGCGAGCGGCTAGGTCGACAGCCTCGACCAGGGGTTGAACCTGGCACTTCCAGCCTTCCAGTTTTGAGAGTAGAACTTCTTAGACACTGGTGGGACCCTGAGTGTTATAGGCTACCTTTTATGCATATATCACAAATAGTTCTTTTACAGGGATACTCATAAGAATTACATTACACTCTATGTGTGTTACATTACACTCTATGTGTATCGTAAATGTATTCGCCAAATGCCTGAAAAATTCTAAATTTAGTAACTCTGCTTACTCTCTTATTTTAAATGAAGTATGCTACCACGCATTATACTTCATATAAAATAAGTAAAAGGCAAATAATATTTAAATGCAGTTTCTTTTATCGCAAACATATGTGTTATTCACACATGCTTCATTTCTTTTGGGACATAACTCTAAAGCCGACGCGGACGAAGTCGCGCGTAGCAGCTAGTTTGACCATAATTCTTTCTTCAAAAATAATGTTGTGCCCCCAATTCTAAAACAAAAATTGGGGACATTTTATAAATTCAATGCTCTTTTCAAAATAGCTTCTGTTTATTCAACTAGAGCATTATTAACATTCATAAAATAAAGGAAACGTGATTGGTTTCTTTTTAAATTGGGAAGAAATAAGTGTTTTAATTAAAATTTTGTCCCCCAATTGTTGTTTTACATTTTGGGGACAAATTGAAAAAAGTTTTGAAACTGGGGACTGTCCCCGAAAAGTTTGGTCTCCTTAATCATAATACAAAGCAAAATATTTCTGCTCGTCACGCACAGTATGAATTCATGGTAGCACCTACTTAGAGGATTTCTTTTTTTTCTTTTTTTTTTTGGGGGGGGGGGGCAACTTTTTTATTGGAGCTTCTTCAATCTTATTTTCACTGTCATTAGACAGTTGTTTGTCACCAAACAGTCGAAATTATCTCGTTTTACATTTGGAGGACTGCCTATATCTTCCAGTTGAAATATTATAGAACTTTACAATAAAGTTTAACAGTGAAAGTAAATACTAATATTTTTTACACGAAAAATAATTAAAAATACCTAAATTATCATTGATCAAGAATTCCCCATTGACCCAGAATTACCCAAGTAAACTGGAGGATAAATGAGGATACTTTAAAAAATAATTTTAAAAATAATGAAGAAAATATATATGTACGGAGAAAAGCCAGACCATCTGCAATTAAGAAACAGCACTACCCTAAATTTTTTTTTTTAATGTCACTGAAATGAACCTTTAAAAAAAATCAGGATTTTCAGAGATAATCTTTTTGAACAAATTTTTATAGTAGTGTACATTTTTTTTTTTTTTTTTTTTTGCGTATTTGTTTTATAGTTACAATGTTTTTGAACTTGATATAAGAAAATAGAATGTTTAAGAATGCATAATTTAGCTGTTTTGTAAAAAAAAAAAAAAAAAAAAAAAAAAGATGCTATAAAGTGAATGACCATTATTTACCCCGGGAACAGAGTGACCCACAATTCCCCCATATGATCCTACTTTTTTATAAATGAAGAAAGTTTCAATGTATTCACTTCCAGTAGACCTTGGTGATAATTTTTTAAGCCAAGAGGGTTTGTAATCCGAAAAAAACCCCGGTTTTTTTTTTTTTTTTTTTTTTTTTTTTTTTTAAGCCCACTTGAAAAAAAACTGCGTTTTTTCAAAATATCAACTTTAATTACATAGTTAATACAGCTTTTGATATCACTACATCATTTATAAAGTTTAAAAACGCCCCCCCCCAACCACCACCACTACCCAAGAAAAAATTAATAATTCCGAATGACTTCTTCTAGAGAAAATTTTTATGCCTATCATTTGAATTAAAAGGAATAATGTTTTTTTAACCATAACACAAAACATTAGTTTAAAAATTGTAATTCAGCAATAGTATAGCAATAGAAATTTTTTTAATAACAATAAATTTATCTAAAAGTAAATCATATGATTGTTTATAATTTTTATTATTATTAATTTATACACTTCTTCATGTATTATTTTACTTATTATTAATAGTTTAACAATTTTTAATCTATAATTGATTTTCGTAATGAACTATTTGCTTTAAGTTTTATTTAGTAATTAGCAAAAAATTTTCAAACATTTTTAACCCCCATTCCTTCCCTTAAAAAAACTGCGAAGACCTTGATAAAACCCGAAAATCCCGATAAAACCCCCAAAACTCTGAAAAAAACCGGGGTTTTAATACTTTATATGGAACCCTGCCTGTGACGCTACACATTGATCGTCTGCCAAAAGCATCTCCATCTAGACAGATATCCCTCGTGTAGCTTTGTCTTAACCACCAATAACCAACATTAATGTAAAATCTTTAAAATAACATTTATAGTTCTCTCTCCCCCCCTTTTTTTTGCGAAAGAACTATAAATGGTATATACACCATTTTTAATAATTTATATGTTCAGTTCTAAATTCAACAGAGTAAATGCTAGATAATTGTTCGTAAAACAAAATCTAAATCAGCTCATTGGAGACAATGGTGAATCCAGAAGTTTTTTCCGCTAGCGGGGGCGCAAAGTTTATTAACAATCAATAAAATCAATCAAGTCGGTGCCAAAGTGCACAGCACTCTTATTAAGCTAAACAAGTCAATAAATAATTTTAAACTTTTTAGCACATTTTAAAATAGTCAATGACAAGTTGAAAAGATCTGTGAGCGAATGCATTAACGCGGTCTCGGTCTGTAAACTAATATTCGCAGTTTATAATGGGATTCAACAATTCAACTCCTGCATTTTGTGAGAGGTAAAATTTAATTATCATAGTTACGCAATAAGTAATATTTTAAATTATCCATCAAGCATTTCTTTATTTTCGAGCAAAATTACGAAATTTTTACCAAGTATTTTCCTTCTATTCTGAATGTACAGCTCCGGAAAAAAAAAGACTCACTTGTACTTACTAAGCCTCGTTCGTCGTAGAGCAAAGTTACAGATACCAATCGTTTACAATTGACGTACAATTGAATTTCCTATACATAAAAATTGCATAAGGGACCATCTCCATATTAAAATTCGTATCAACTTTTTTTTCCCAATAGCAACCCCTAGATTTCATTTCATATTTCAAAAATTTAGCTCATTTTAACCCCAGATACCAATTTTCAATAAATTTGAAAAGAAAATTAGTGAGTTATGAGCACAACAAATCCCCCTCCCCCTATTTTAAAATAGTTTTTCATACTTTAATTCATATCTCATGTAATATTGATAGTAAAAAGCTGACTTTTATTCGTACTATTAGAACTAAACGACCAAAACATAATTTACTATTGTTATAATTTTTAATAAAATATTAATATGAATTAAGAATTATTAAATTAATATTTAAAAAAATTATGAATAGCAACCTAGCCAAATTTTGATGGAAATAGATGCAAAAAGTGATTTTACATGGCTGTGCAAAATTTCAAATTTTTACGTTCAGTAGTTTAATTTATATCAAATAAAATATGTTATTTTCCTGAGTTAAGGGACCATATATAAATTTATTAAGTGACAATTTTTTTTTAAACTGCGTAAAATAAACGTAAATTAGATTTCTTTTGTGTAAAAAAAGAAATAAACGTAAATTAGATATTTCATTTGGGCAATAAAAGATAGCGGTATTAAAAATATATCAAATTTTGAAGCAAATAAATTAGAGGTTTTTACATTTTGATGGTGATTCTGTAAAACGCCTATTGTTGCGTCCGCTACCATATCCAACCAAATAAAATGTTTTCCATCCATGTATAGAATTTGATACAGTAGATGTATATCTTCCAATACAATGTCCTATTTCTGAAAAACTAACATCGTCAACATTCCAGGCATGAATTTGAAATTTTTTAATATTGGAAACATCAGGTCTTTGAACTTCCCCATACTCAAACATTCAAAATAACGTTTCACTGTCTAAATTTTCATCTGACTATAAATTAAAATACCGCCGATAATATTAAAGTCGATAATATTAAATGAAGAATGTGAAATGACAAACACAGTGATAATATTGTGTCGTCAAAAGAATAATTGCGTTTTTTACATGAAATTCAAACAAATAAATTTTCAATCATTGAGCCCATTCTTTAAATTCGACCGTAGCTGAGTAACATTCATATTTGTACTCAGAAGAGCAGAGAACAGCCTCTCACTCCTGGCAACATTTCACCTGTCTAAGAGAATTTTCAAGAGAAATACTCAATAACAATTTCATAATTAGAAAGATTTTCAAAATCGTGAGCAGTCGTTTTGCATTTTTCCTTTAAATCATGTGTACGAACCCAGGAAGTTATGGACTCGCAGGTCATTTGTACCACTGACTAAATATTCTAATATTCTACAATTGATATTTTTAGTACAAAAAACTTAAGACTAGAAACAGTGTTTTCCGTAAAAATAATATTTATTTCTTTTAACTCTCGCGAGCGAAATGAATGAAAGGCGAAAAGTTCGGAACCTACAAATATCGTTTCTCAATTTGCAGAAAGTCCCTTAAAATCGCGCAAAAAATAAGTCGCGATATCTCCGGAAATTATCGTAGGAAATTGGTGAAAATTAATATTTAGGGTAATTTGAAGGTTTTCTTTCGTTTTATAAAGTCAAAGTAGTATGTTGCCATTGAGAAAAAACGAAGTTGATGCAGAATTAATATGAAGACGGCCCCTTATGCAAATTAAAATTACTAGAAAAATTAAAGTATACGTTATTTGCAAACGAATGGGTATGTATAACTTTGCAGTCCGACGAATAATGGCCAATAAAGAGTAAGTGGGCCTTTTCTTTTTTCCGCAGCTGTATACGTGTAAAATAACTTCGCGTGAATGCGCTGCATTTGCTCATTTCATGACTCCATTTATCGCGTGCAACCTGAATATGCGGTATGTTTGAGTGAGTCATACTTTCTACGAAAGCATTGAAACTGAATGAAAAAGACATCGGTTTCGTAAGTTATTCAAGCTCTTTGACTTTTACATAAAATCAATGTGGTATTATCATATTGGCGACTTATTAGCTGTATAGTTATGATAATATAGAGATTTTATTTGAGATGAAAAACCTTGTTTCGAATTGTCGTTTATTAGTTTAAACCCTTTGTGGCGCAACCCTTTTCCAAAGCTGAAAAAAGGGCAGGCCGTTGCATCGCTCGACTGAACGGAACCCTGACCCGCAAGAGGGCGGGACGATCGAGACGTTTCATTCGCGTGGCACAGAGACGGAGAGACCCTTTTTTTAACGAAATTTTTCAGCAGATGTCAGTGCTGTTTAAAAAGAATCGTGACAATTTTTTTTTACGGGAAATGACGTGCTAAAGCCAAGGATTCTCGTGGAGCCATATCACCCGCCACTATTTTTATAGAAATCCAATCTATTCTTCGTATACTGGCAACAGCAACACTAGCGTCTAGCCCTGACGGCAACTATTGCGGGCGGTCGATGACGTTTCATGGTAGGAATGGTTAGGATAGGATGCGAGAGTGTACGAGCTGATTTCAACCAATGCAGAGTGCTTTTTTACATTTAACATTATTTTACAATCAGAGTAACGATCTTATTTAAAATCCGAAACGAAAAACAATATTATTTACTGCTTACTACGCCTTGTTAGGATATCTGTTGCCTTTTTTACTTTATTCTTAAAAATCCTGGTTAGTTAAATTTTATTTTACGGCACTTTGCAGAGCTATCCAGGATAATTTAAGGATAATTAAGTTTTACTCGTGTATTAAATAATTAATTGAATTGAACAACTATAAATTAAACAAAATAGTTAATTAATTAATATTCATTATTCCATTTATTTTGAAAAATGTTTTTGTTTATTATCTCAGTTGCATTCTACACTGCTTCTTTAATAAAAGAACAAAAATAAATCATAAATAATAAACAAATATTTTTTAAATTAACGTAATTAACTAATACAAATTAATCTAATTATTTAGTATTGTTTTTATATAATGACCAAATTTTATTTAATTCATTTAAAAAATTTATTACAGTAATTCATTTGAATGCTCTGTCAATAATAATATTTAAACGTTGCTGCGTATAATATTTAAACGTTGCTAATATTTAAGTGTTGCTGCGTCCGCGCTTGCTCGTCACGTCAGGTTTCGCCGAAAATGAATAAGTTCCTTAATGTGTTAATGCGCATGCGCGCCCTCAGAGCTCTCAGCTTGAAGATCTTATACCACTCCTACCATGAAACGACGTCATCAAAACGTCATCGCCCGCCGCAGTAGTTGCCGTCAGGGGCTAGACGCTAGTAACAGCAACAGTCAAAACGTCAGAGGTCAGAGTTTGGTGATCCCAGAGCGGGAACACTGCGCGTTAAAGGGTTAAGCTCAAATTTATTTCTGCTCGAAAATTTGATTATAATCAGTGGCGTAGCTAGGGGGGGGCAAGGGGGGACATCTGTCCCCGGGCGCAGCACCAAAGGGGCGCCAAATCGATGTTACGAAACTTTAGAAGAAAAAAAAGGAGTTGTGTTTGTATTTTTATTTGTTGACAGAAAAAGAAAAAAAAAATAGAACAATCACAAATGAATTTTTTTATAAAGTTATAATCAAACTTTTCACAATGGCTTGTACAGGAAATGTTTGTAGCTATTTCAGAAGATTTTCTTTGGAAATCGAGTTGAGCTTGTCCATTCCTTTTTTCTTCTCTCTTGAGGGCTTCTGTGTCGTGTAACTGCGTTTTTTATATTTGGCCATTTCTGTCTCTGACTATATTCCTAGGATGTTCCAGAATTCTTGTTTACAGTATTTTATCAAGGTCAAAACATTACTCAAGTTTTCCCAAACTTTTAGAATGATCTTGGAGGATTTCGTTTTGGATATTTATGGTGTTACAAATCAAACTTTTATATGGTAAAAAAAAAAAAAAAAAAAAAAAAAAAAAGCCTATATATATGATTAATCGGTAATAGAGAATGGCATTCTCAAACCCAAAATACTCTCTTAAATTCAGATCAAGTTTTTCTCAGTTTTGAGTTCAAAATAGCGCCTCTCCGAAGTTGGCGCCCCTTGCTTATCTTGCTTACTGTGTCGGGGCGCTCCTGTGTACCCGTTTGGTAATTAATAACGCAACTTTTAATATAACTCTTATTAGTATAATAAAATGCAGTATTATTTCTAATAAGAACGTATAAAAGATTCACCGATCACTATACTAGTGTAAAATTATTCTTTTTAAATTATTTAAACAATCTTGTATTTTAGATAAATTTAAACTTGATTTTTAACATTCATTAATAAAAATTTATTCTTTATACAATCATTATCAAAAATCAAAGCTGGAATCATTAAAGCTGTGGCCCACACACAGTTCAGTCTTCAAATTGAACATGAGGCAAAATATTTTTCAATAACCCGTGTATGTTTATCTAGAAAGTGCAAGAAATCAGTCGTAAATTTTTTGACTCCAGTATCACGTAAAAACGAGTGAAGCGAATGATATGAAATTTGGTGTCATGATAGATGGTCACTCAACTTAAAACATAAGTGTCGAATTTTTAAAAAATCTTCATTAGATTTCGAGATTTTGTGAAAATCCTTTCAAACTGCGTAAATTTGTGTTCCAGCATCACGTAAAAACGACCGAAGCGATTGAAATGAAATTTGGTTTCATGATTGGTGGTCACTCAACTTAAAACATTGTCCTAGAATTTTTAAAAAATCTTGATTAGATTTTGAAATTTTGCGAAAATTGTTTCAAACTGCGTAAATTTGTGTTCGCACATCTCGTAATAGCAAAGGTGAAAAAATGGTATTTGGTGAAATGATAGGTGGTCATGCACCTTAAACTATAAGCATCTTTAAAAAAAAAAAAAAAAAAAAAAAAAAAGATCAGATTTTGGGATTTTGCGAAAATCGTTTCAAACTGAGTGAACTTTTGTTCACGCATTACATAATAATGACTAAAGCGAATGATATGAAATTTTGTCTGATGATGTTGCTCAACATAAAGTATAGGTGTCCAATTTTTTAAACATTTTGATTAGATTTTGAGATTTTGTGAAAATTCTCTCAAAATGCGGTTATATTTCTTCAAGCATCGCGTAATAACGACTAATACGAAATTTGGTGATATGATAGGTAGTTGCTAATCTTAATTTATAGGTGTTGAATTTAAAAAATAGTTTGATTACATTTTGAGATTTTGTGAAAATCGTTTTAAAATGCTGAAATTTTTGTTCCAGCATCACGAAATAAAGACTGCAGAGAATGAAACGAAATTTGGTGACATGATAGGTTTCAACTCAACTTAAATTTTAGGGTTCCAATTTTACAAAAATGTTGATTAGATTTTGAGATTTTGCGAAAATTATTTCAATATGCGGAAATATTCGTCCGCTCATCACATAATTACGACTAAAGCGAATGAAATAATATTACTAAGTTACTCTCTAACCTGTAATATTTTAACAATGTACATAGGGCCGTGGTAGCCCAGTGGTTAAGGCGTTGGACTCGTAACCGGAAGGTTGAGGGTTCGATACCGGCATACACTAAAGACCACAGTGTACATGCGGTGTACGTGCACGTTAAATCCTTGGCTCCGAAAGTCCTCTCAGCGGTCGCTAGCAGTTTCCGAGGGGTGCCAATATTCAGGTGCCCCCCCCCCCCCACCTTCTGATGAGGTTCCAAATTGTGGCGGGAAATTCCGGGAAGGACGCATATGTAGCTCTAAGCGACACATTCAGTGACGCGAGCTGTCCTCTCCTGGCAAATAAACAATATACATAAAAATTATAACTTCGCTTTCTTTACTTTGGCAACATTCTACATCCATTCTGTGTACTCCTACAATGCTAACGAAAGTTCTTGCTTTTTGAAATTTGCATTCATTTTTTTTTATACTAACCCGTCAACGGCGGGTACTTCAGCTAATATAAAATAAACACATTGACAAATTATTATTTTTTTAAAATATTAAGTACACTTCTAGATTTTTGTGAATTTAAAACGTCAGTTTTACTCTCACTGTACGTACTCTCAATGTCACACTTAACGCACTGTAGTGTAGGTTCTACAGTACAGCCTTTAATCGATCGCTCGTGCGAACGGAAAAATTCCCTTCTGATCCGCTCTCTGAGAACAGAAGCGGAGAGAATTGAGAAGCGATATGAGAAACTGATATCATTCCGTTCGCACATTTTCGGTGTGGACAAGGGACATTTTTTGCGGTTATCTCTTCCGGATTTTCCCTTGGTTTGTTACGTTCGGTTAGTTAATCCATTTTTATTTCATTTTCTTATTATTTTCTTCATTTCTATCCTTTTTCCACTAAAATATTTTTTTTTAGAAACTAGTGTAAATAATTAAGATGGGAGCAAAAGAAGTGTTTCGGAGCTAAAGCAGGGACAATTTTCAATACTATCCTTTGACAAAAAGTTGAAATAAAATGAATCAAGACTTGTACCTTTGCTAACACTTATCTTGGTGACGAAATGTAAGACAAAATATTACTTGTTTTCTTTCAGTTGCGTGCATTGTTTTCCTTTAACTGCTGGAAACGCAAATATATTTTAATTTGTAAGGTGCGTTGTATCTGCCTATTTAATTTTCGACATTTGTTTTGTGAACCTCCATTTAAATAACCCACGAGCCGCCACTGTCTGGATGCTCTCTGGTAATTCGGGGACATTTGAAGAGAACTGAATGTCAACGTGAGATATTTTTTTCTCATATGATTCTACTTAGTCTTTCATTCCTTATATAGTAATAATCTGCTGTACTCGTCTTTTTAAAAAGCTGCATATTTAAATAGAAACTGCTTTAAAGTCTGCGTTTCTGGTTCTCCTTCCCAAGAGAACCTTCAAGTTAAGGTAAGAAATATTGTACTTTTGCAGTTTTCTATATTGCTGAATGCGTAATTATGATTTTTTAAATAAAAATGCGTGTTTAAAATTTTTCAGTGCTTAAGGTTGTTCTTTTAATTATATTTTTACAAGTAATAATGCAAGAAATAATACAAGTTTTGAGCATCTTCTCGGGAAAAAAAAAAAAAAAAAAAAAAGTTGATATCAGTAACTGGAAAAGAATTCAAAATGTCTTATATTTCAAATGCCAGAAAAAAAAAAGCCCGAAAAAAATTCATTTTGATCCGTTTGGTAATCGGGTCAGTAAAATATTCGAATTGTAGAAAATAAATGCCATCATACGTACATTCATTGTTAGCTGGTGTGCATAATCTATCGAAGTGCAAATCACTATACGAGATACATGGTAAAGCAAGTATAAATTAGTTTTGACCTGACATAAATATTAAATATAGTTAATTCGACTGCTGAAGAAGGATAAAACATTTTTGTATCACTGACATATGCCCACCCCCCAATGGTAGGGACTAAAGCCCGCCTGAATGTGGAGAGTTAAAAGGGAATTTTTTTTAAAAAATAGAAAATTGTCAGTTAATGAATTAAAATGTTTTATTCTTAAAACTTGTCCTCAGATTATTTCTATCACTTTTTTTACATAACGAATTACGTTGATACTTCTATGGGTAAATGGTATGGCGTTCTATGGACAAATGGTACAGAAGGTTTTGATGTTAAAAGAAAGTAGCTGTAATCGGCAAACAAGCCAAAATGCAATCAAGAAAGGAAGGGGGTGGGGGATTTAACGTATTTTAAATAATTGCATTTTTTAATCACTTTTTTTTATTTAAAAATTTTTTTAATTTTCAGATATTACAGTTTTCTGAAGAACTTTTATGGGTTTGCCCTTTCCCTTTTTAGGGGGAGGTGGAGGGGGGGGGCGCAAAATCTTCAGTTGTCCCCGGGCGCTGGTAACCCTAGCTACGCCTCTGATTATAATACAGCTGAAATTTTATGTGTACCTTTATATGATAACCATTTATATCTACAAGAGGGGTTATGATTCATTTTGCATAATTCGATTAAGTAGTCATGTATACGAGGGTCTTTTTTGAACATAAAACCTTTTAGACAAAAATTTCACTGACAAGGAGAGGGGCGCGACCTTGGACTCACCGATTTGAGTGAAATTTGGTACAAATATAGCTCACAAGACACACAATCACTGATGCAAATTTTAGGACACAACTCTCAGGCATTCTCAGGTAATCACGCTCTGATCATTCGAAAATCAGCATATACAGTTTAAATACTTTTTTTATGCAATACTAAGGGCCGACCGTGGTGTAGAGCGTATAATCGCTGGTTTGCGGAACTGTTGATAGCGAGTTCGATTCCAGCTGCCAGTGGATTTGTTTTGAATGTTTCTTTTGTTATTTTAATGTCCAATTTAATTAAAAAATAAAATAAAATTATTTTTATCATCACAACTTGCGTAATTGAATCGATTTCATGTAAAATTATTAATATAATAGGTATTTTTTCCCCTGTGTGGTATTTACAAATAGTATAGCAATTTAATAAGCAAAAAAAAAAATAATAATAATAATAATAATAACAATTTAATCCTAGAGAATGTTTCATCAAGGAACAGATGCTTGGAGCAGAGCATGCAATCATATCTAATTTTGTGAATGGTTGTATTACGAATAATACAACCATTTGTTCCATGATGAAACATTCTCTAGGATTAAATTGTTTATTTTTATTATTTTTTGCTTATTAAATTGCTATAATATTTGTAAATACTACACAGGGAAAAAATACCTATTATTATATTAATAATTTACATGAAATCAATTCAATTATGCAAGCTGTGATGATAAAATTAATTTTATTTTATTATTTAATTAAATTGGACATTAAAATGAACAAAAGAAACATTCAAAACAAAACCAGCGGGAGCTGGAATACGACCTCGCTATCTACGGCTCTGCAAACCAGCGATTATTCGCTCTACGCCACGGTCGGTCCCGTGGCGCCGCATAAAAAATGTATTTAAGCTGTATATGCTGATTTTTGAATGTTCGGAGCGTGATTTCCCGAGAATGCCTAAGAGTTGCGTCCTAAAATTTGCATCAGTGATTGTGTGTCTTGTGAACTATATTTGTACCGAAATTTCATTCAAATCGGTGAGTCCAGGGTCGCGCCCTCTCCTTGTGAGAGCCTTTACCATCACGTATTACCTTAGTAAAGAAATAGGGTTTAATCCGGCTCTGATTGTTAAATTTTGTCGAGGGGGGAGGGTAGAAGCGACTGTTTATTCTAAATATGAATTGAAATAAGATAATTTTTATTGTATGATACACTGATTGTGTACTTTCAACGATGACCAGTGCTAATTAATAAGCAATTAGTCGTAGATAATAGGGATGTAAAGAATATTCGGCCACTATTCGGTATTCGGCCTATTCGGCTGTTTTGCCGAATATTCGGGAAGCCGAATACTAACATGTATTCGGCCGAATATTGCTGCATATTCAGCTAAATAATTTCAGAACAAAGAGAAAAAGTATTTTTAACATGTATTTTTAAATCCATTTATAAATAATATTGCTTAGTTTATACTTCAATATGTTAATTTCATATTACAAAATATCCTGAATCATTGAATTTTAAGCTTAGTGAAACATAATGTTAGGAATTTGTTTCGAAACCCCACTGTTCTGGGGGTTTTAAATAGTTCAAAATTCGTATTCTACGTGTCAGATAGTTAAATTTTTGCTTTTTGTTGCATCAAAATCGGTCAACTAGAACCGGAGATACCGAGGTTTGGGTTCCCTATTCATTTGTTTGGCGTTTCTAGAAATCTCGAGAAATATTGGTCCTAGGACTTTGGTAACTTCACTTTTGGGGACTTATTGTTATAAAATTTGGTAATATTTTGGTAATTTGGCACGTTTTTCCCAATGGTTCTGCATTAGCATGCATATTCCCGCTTTATGTGGAATCTTCGAGAAATAGATTCTTCTGAAAGATCTTTGGAAGCTTCAGACTCTTCTATAAATACAAGCGGGCTACCCCGATAATCCTAGTCTTGCTTCTGCTATAGAAGCAGTGTTATCGCTTGTTTA
>JAWZYV010001318.1:0-15359 GCA_038373885.1 Cheiracanthium punctorium | reverse complement strand
GGCAACACCTAAACACCCACCAAGTTTCATAATTTTATCTCAATTGGAACATAGTTAAAACGTGCTCCCTGTAAAACCGGATAGCGCCCCTACCGCTCTACCCAATGGACAATGTAAATTGCGCCTCCCGTATCTCCAGTTCTATATACCCGACGGACTTAGCCGCTTGGTACGTGGGGCTATTGGTGCTCTTAAGTGTCCTTTGGCACGATTTGTTTTTCAGTTTTATAATTAAAATTTCGGTTAAAAAACGGGGCACCTGCCCAGGGGCGCCAAAATTGGCGAACTTCAAAACGGCCATAAACTCCCGGACTAATTGTCCGGCAGTGATCAATCCAATATGAAAAAGATAGTATGTGGCAACAACACCTAAACACCCACCAAGGTTTCATAATTATAGCTATACTGGAAACATAGTTAAAAATTACGAGAGGAATTCCGTAAAGAGATCTCGGCGCCTCCGTCATTTTGGTACATTCTGCAAAACTTCAAAACGGGCTATAACTCCCGGACTAATTGTCGATAGTCGCCAATTAAAAATCAATAGATAGTGCGTGGCAACACCTAAAACACCCCACCAAGTTTTCATAATTTTATCTCAATTGGAAACATAGTTAAAAACGTGGCTCCCTGTTAAAACCGGATAGCGCCCCCTACCGCCCTACCCAATGACAATGTAAAATTGCGCCTCCCGTATCTCCAGTTCTATATACCCGACGACTTAGCCGCTTGGTACGTGGGCTATTGGTGCTCTTAAGTGTCCTTTGGCACGATTTTGTTTTCAGTTATAATTAAAATTTCGGTAAAAACGGGCACCTGCCCAGGGCGCCAAAATTGGCGAACTTCAAACGGCCATAACTCCCGGACTAATTGTCCGGCAGTGATCAATTGAATATCAAAAGATAGTATGTGGCAACACCTAAACACCCACCAAGTTTCATAATTTTATCTCAATTGGAACATAGTCAAAAACGTGCTCCCTGTAAAACAGGAATAGCATCCCCTACCGCCGTACCCAATGGCAATGTAAACGGCGCCTCCCGTATCTCCAGTTCTATATACCCGACGACTTAGCCGCTTATCACGTGTGCTATTGGTGCTAATAAGTGTCATTTGGCGCGATTTGGTTCCGAAAAGAGCAAGTTTTTTTTTTTCGATAAAAATAAAATGCAAGTGTTTAGACTGCCATTTTAGACAACTTTGGCAAACTTCAAAATGGCTATAAACTCGCGAAACTATTGGTCCGAGAAGGTTCTACAAATTATCAAAAAAACACTTGTGGCAACACCTAAACACCCACCAAGTTTCATAATTTTATCTCAATTGGAACATAGTTAAAAACCAGCTATCTTTGAAAAATGAAAAACTTCAAAAATCGCCTTATCGAAGGAAATTTAAAAATGGCGCCTCCAGTTCTATATACCCGACGACTTAGCCGCTTGGTACGTGTGCTATTGGTGCTCTTAAGTGTCCTTTGGCACGATTTGTTTTCAGTTATAATTAAAATTTCGGTAAAAACGGGCACCTGCCCAGGGCGCCAAAATTGGCGAACTTCAAACGGCCATAACTCCCGGACTAATTGTCCGGCAGTGATCAATCGAATATGAAAAGATAGTATGTGGGCAAAACACCTAAAACACCCACCAAGTTTCATAATTTTTATCTCAATTGGAAAACATAGTTTAAAAAACGTGCTCCCTGTAAAAACCGGATAGCGCCCCCTACCGCTCTACCCAATGACAATGTAAATTGCGCCTCCCGTATCTCCAGTTTCTATATACCCGACGACTTAGCCGCTTGGTACGTGGGCTATTGGTGCTCTTAAGTGTCCTTTTGGCACGATTTGTTTTCAGTTATAATTAAAATTTCGGTAAAAACGGGCACCTGCCCAGGGCGCCAAAATTGGCGAACTTCAAACGGCCATAAACTCCCGGACTAATTGTCCGGCAGTGATCAATCCAATATGAAAAGATAGTTATGTGGCAAACACCTAAAACACCCACCAAGTTTCATAATTATAGCTATACTGGAACATAGTTAAAAAATACGAGAGAATTCCGTAAAGAGATCTCGGGCGCCTCCGTCATTTTGGTACATTCTGCAAACTTCAAACGGCTATAACTCCCGGGACTAATTGTCCGATAGTCGCCAATTAAAATATCAATAGATAGTGCGTGGCAACACCTAAAACACCCACCAAGTTTCATAATTTTATCTCAATTGGAAACATAGTTAAAAACGTGCTCCCTGTAAAACCGGATAGCGCCCCCTACCGCTCCTACCCAATGACAATGTAAAATTGCGCCTCCCGTATCTCCAGTTTCTATATACCCGACGACTTAGCCGCTTGGTACGTGGGCTAATTGGTGCTCTTAAGTGTCCTTTGGCACGATTTGTTTTCAGTTATAATTAAAAATTTCGGTAAAAAACGGGCACCTGGCCCAGGGGCGGCCAAAAAATTGGCGAAACTTCAAAACGGGCCATAAACTCCCGGGACTAAATTTGTTCCGGCAGTGATCAATTGGAATATTCAAAAAAGATAGTATGTGGCAAAAAACACCTAAACCAAACCCCACCAAGTTTCATAATTTTATCTCAATTGGAACATAGTCAAAACGTGCTCCCTGTAAAAACAGGAATAGCATCCCCTACCGCCGTACCCAATGGCAATGTAAACGGCGCCTCCCGTATCTCCAGTTCTATATACCCGACGACTTAGCCGCTTATCACGTGTGCTATTGGTGCTAATAAGTGTCATTTGGCGCGATTTGGTTTCCGAAAAGAGCAAGTTTTTTTTTTTCGATAAAATAAAAATGCAAGTGTTTAGACTGCCATTTTTAGACAACTTTGGCAAACTTCAAATGGCTATAAACTCGCGAACTATTTGGTCCGAGAAGGTTCTACAAATTATCAAAAAAAAACACTTGTGGCAACACCTAAAACACCCACCAAGTTTTCATAATTTTTATCTCAATTGGAACATAGTTAAAAACCAGCTATCTTTGAAAAAATGGAAAAACTTCAAAATCGCCTTATCGAAGGAAATTTAAAAAATGGGCGCCTCCAGTTTCTATATACCCGACGACTTAGCCGCTTGGTACGTGTGCTATTGGTGCTCTTAAGTGTCCTTTGGCACGATTTGTTTTCAGTTATAATTAAAAATTTCGGTTAAAAACGGGCACCTGCCCAGGGCGCCAAAATTGGCGAACTTCAAAACGGCCATAACTCCCGGACTAATTGTCCGGCAGTGATCAATCGAATATGAAAAAGATAGTATGTGGCAACACCTAAACCACCCACCAAAGTTTCATAATTTTTATCTCAATTGGAACATAGTTAAAACGTGCTCCCTGTAAAAACCGGATAGCGCCCCCTACCGCTCTACCCAATGACAATGTAAAATTGCGCCTCCCGTATCTCCAGTTCTATATACCCGACGACTTAGCCGCTTGGTACGTGGGCTATTGGTGCTCTTAAGTGTCCTTTGGCACGATTTGTTTTTCAGTTATAAATTAAAATTTCGGTAAAAAAACGGGCACCTGCCCAGGGCGCCAAAATTGGCGAAACTTCAAACGGCCATAACTCCCGGACTAATTTGTCCGGCAGTGATCAATCCAATATGAAAAGATAGTATGTGGCAACAACCTAAAACACCCACCAAGTTTCATAATTATAGCTATATTGGAACATAGTTAAAAATACGAGAGAATTTCCGTAAAAGAGATCTCGGCGCCTCCGTCATTTTTGGTACATTCTGCAAACTTCAAAACGGCTATAAAACTCCCGGACTAAATTGTCCGATAGTCGGCCAATTAAATATCAATAGATAGTTGCGTGGCAACACCTAAACACCCACCAAGTTTCATAATTTTATCTCAATTGGAACATAGTTAAAAACGTGCTCCCTGTAAAACCGGATAGCGTCCCCCTACCGCCCTACCCAATGACAATGTAAAATTGGCGCCTCCCGTATCTCCAGTTCTATATACCCGACGACTTAGCCGCTTGGTACGTGGGCTATTGGTGCTCTTAAGTGTCCTTTGGCACGATTTGTTTTCAGTTATAATTAAAATTTCGGTAAAAACGGGCACCTGCCCAGGGCGCCAAAATTGGCGAACTTCAAACGGCCATAACTCCCGGACTAATTGTCCGGCAGTGATCAATCAATATGCAAAAGATAGTATGTGGCAACACCTAAACACCCACCAAGTTTCATAATTATAGCTCAATTGCAACAAGTTCAAAATCGAGACTCCTGTAAAAGAATTCAGCACCCCTACCGCCTACCGCTTACCAAACAATGTAAACGCGCCTCCCGTATCTCCAGTTCTATATACCCGCACTTACATTGACAATGTGCCTGAACTGTACACGCACGATATTGTTTCTAAATGAAAATTGTAAAACGGCACCTCCGCGAAAATGCGAACTCATACGGCCTAATCCCGACTAATGGCGCTGCAGTATCTATATAAACGATTTAGCCGACTAGTCTAAAAGGCACCGTTTCCACTATTTGTGTTCAGTTAAATAAAATTCGTAAAGTGTTGGCACCTGCCATGTTCGACAACTTGGCAAACTTCAAACGGCTATAACTCCCGGACTAATTGTCCGAAGGTCGACAATTAAATATCAAAAGATAGTTGTGGCAACACCTTAAACACCCACCAAGTTTCATAATTTTATCTCAATTGGAACATAGTTAAAACGTGCTCCCTGTAAAACCGGATAGCGCCCCCTACCGCTCTACCCAATGACAATGTAAATTGCGCCTCCCGTATCTCCAGTTCTATATACCCGACGACTTAGCCGCTTGGTACGTGGGCTATTGGTGCTCTTAAGTGTCCTTTGGCACGATTTGTTTTCAGTTATAATTAAAATTTCGGTAAAACGGGCACCTGCCCAGGGCGCCAAAATTGGCGAAATTCAAACGGCCATAACTCCCGGACTAATTGTCCGGCAGTGATCAATCCAATATGAAAAGATAGTATGTGGCAACACCTAAACACCCACCAAGTTTCATAATTATAGCTATACTGGAACATAGTTAAAAATACGAGAGAATTCCGTAAAGAGATCTCGGCGCCTCCGTCATTTTGGTACATTCTGCAAACTTCAAACGGCTATAACTCCCGGACTAATTGTCCGATAGTCGCCAATTAAATATCAATAGATAGTGCGTGGCAACACCTAAACACCCACCAAGTTTCATAATTTTATCTCAATTGGAACATAGTTAAAACGTGCTCCCTGTAAAACCGGATAGCGCCCCCTACCGCCCTACCCAATGACAATGTAAATTGCGCCTCCCGTATCTCCAGTTCTATATACCCGACGACTTAGCCGCTTGGTACGTGGGCTATTGGTGCTCTTAAGTGTCCTTTGGCACGATTTGTTTTCAGTTATAATTAAAATTTCGGTAAAACGGGCACCTGCCCAGGGCGCCAAAATTGGCGAACTTCAAACGGCCATAACTCCCGGACTAATTGTCCGGCAGTGATCAATTGAATATCAAAAGATAGTATGTGGCAACACCTAAACACCCACCAAGTTTCATAATTTTATCTCAATTGGAACATAGTCAAAACGTGCTCCTTGTAAAACCGGATAGCATCCCCTACCGCCGTACCCAATGGCAATGTAAACGGCGCCTCCCGTATCTCCAGTTCTATATACCCGACGACTTAGCCGCTTATCACGTGTGCTATTGGTGCTAATAAGTGTCATTTGGCGCGATTTGGTTCCGAAAAGAGCAAGTTTTTTTTTTCGATAAAATAAAATGCAAGTGTTTAAGACTGCCATTTTAGACAACTTTGGCAAACTTCAAATGGCTATAACTCGCGAACTATTGGTCCGAGAAGGTTCTACAAATTATCAAAAAAACACTTGTGGCAACACCTAAACACCCACCAAGTTTCATAATTTTATCTCAATTGGAACATAGTTAAAACCAGCTATCTTGAAAAATGAAAACTTCAAAATCGCCTTATCGAAGGAAATTTAAAAATGGCGCCTCCAGTTCTATATACCCGACGACTTAGCCGCTTGGTACGTGTGCTATTGGTGCTCTTAAGTGTCCTTTGGCACGATTTGTTTTCAGTTATAATTAAAATTTCGGTAAAACGGGCACCTGCCCAGGGCGCCAAAATTGGCGAACTTCAAACGGCCATAACTCCCGGACTAATTGTCCGGCAGTGATCAATCGAATATGAAAAGATAGTATGTGGCAACACCTAAACACCCACCAAGTTTCATAATTTTATCTCAATTGGAACATAGTTAAAACGTGCTCCCTGTAAAACCGGATAGCGCCCCCTACCGCTCTACCCAATGACAATGTAAATTGCGCCTCCCGTATCTCCAGTTCTATATACCCGACGACTTAGCCGCTTGGTACGTGGGCTATTGGTGCTCTTAAGTGTCCTTTGGCACGATTTGTTTTCAGTTATAATTAAAATTTCGGTAAAACGGGCACCTGCCCAGGGCGCCAAAATTGGCGAACTTCAAACGGCCATAACTCCCGGACTAATTGTCCGGCAGTGATCAATCCAATATGAAAAGATAGTATGTGGCAACACCTAAACACCCACCAAGTTTCATAATTATAGCTATACTGGAACATAGTTAAAAATACGAGAGAATTCCGTAAAGAGATCTCGGCGCCTCCGTCATTTTGGTACATTCTGCAAACTTCAAACGGCTATAACTCCCGGACTAATTGTCCGATAGTCGCCAATTAAATATCAATAGATAGTGCGTGGCAACACCTAAACACCCACCAAGTTTCATAATTTTATCTCAATTGGAACATAGTTAAAACCAGCTATCTTTGAAAAATGAAAACTTCAAAATCGCCTTATCGAAGGAAATTTAAAAATGGCGCCTCCAGTTCTATATACCCGACGACTTAGCCGCTTGGTACGTGTGCTATTGGTGCTCTTAAGTGTCCTTTGGCACGATTTGTTTTCAGTTATAATTAAAATTTCGGTAAAACGGGCACCTGCCCAGGGCGCCAAAATTGGCGAACTTCAAACGGCCATAACTCCCGGACTAATTGTCCGGCAGTGATCAATCGAATATGAAAAGATAGTATGTGGCAACACCTAAACACCCACCAAGTTTCATAATTTTATCTCAATTGGAACATAGTTAAAACGTGCTCCCTGTAAAACCGGATAGCGCCCCCTACCGCTCTACCCAATGACAATGTAAATTGCGCCTCCCGTATCTCCAGTTCTATATACCCGACGACTTAGCCGCTTGGTACGTGGGCTATTGGTGCTCTTAAGTGTCCTTTGGCACGATTTGTTTTCAGTTATAATTAAAATTTCGGTAAAACGGGCACCTGCCCAGGGCGCCAAAATTGGCGAACTTCAAACGGCCATAACTCCCGGACTAATTGTCCGGCAGTGATCAATCCAATATGAAAAGATAGTATGTGGCAACACCTAAACACCCACCAAGTTTCATAATTATAGCTATACTGGAACATAGTTAAAAATACGAGAGAATTCCGTAAAGAGATCTCGGCGCCTCCGTCATTTTGGTACATTCTGCAAACTTCAAACGGCTATAACTCCCGGACTAATTGTCCGATAGTCGCCAATTAAAAATCAATAGATAGTGCGTGGCAACACCTAAACACCCACCAAGTTTCATAATTTTATCTCAATTGGAACATAGTTAAAACGTGCTCCCTGTAAAACCGGATAGCGCCCCCTACCGCCCTACCCAATGACAATGTAAATTGCGCCTCCCGTATCTCCAGTTCTATATACCCGACGACTTAGCCGCTTGGTACGTGGGCTATTGGTGCTCTTAAGTGTCCTTTGGCACGATTTGTTTTCAGTTATAATTAAAATTTCGGTAAAACGGGCACCTGCCCAGGGCGCCAAAATTGGCGAACTTCAAACGGCCATAACTCCCGGACTAATTGTCCGGCAGTGATCAATTGAATATCAAAAGATAGTATGTGGCAACACCTAAACACCCACCAAGTTTCATAATTTTATCTCAATTGGAACATAGTCAAAACGTGCTCCCTGTAAAACAGGAATAGCATCCCCTACCGCCGTACCCAATGGCAATGTAAACGGCGCCTCCCGTATCTCCAGTTCTATATACCCGACGACTTAGCCGCTTGTCACGTGTGCTATTGGTGCTAATAAGTGTCATTTGGCGCGATTTGGTTCCGAAAAGAGCAAGTTTTTTTTTCGATAAAATAAAATGCAAGTGTTTAGACTGCCATTTTAGACAACTTTGGCAAACTTCAAATGGCTATAACTCGCGAACTATTGGTCCGAGAAGGTTCTACAAATTATCAAAAAAACACTTGTGGCAACACCTAAACACCCACCAAGTTTCATAATTTTATCTCAATTGGAACATAGTTAAAACCAGCTATCTTTGAAAAATGAAAACTTCAAAATCGCCTTATCGAAGGAAATTTAAAAATGGCGCCTCCAGTTCTATATACCCGACGACTTAGCCGCTTGGTACGTGTGCTATTGGTGCTCTTAAGTGTCCTTTGGCACGATTTGTTTTCAGTTATAATTAAAATTTCGGTAAAACGGGCACCTGCCCAGGGCGCCAAAATTGGCGAACTTCAAACGGCCATAACTCCCGGACTAATTGTCCGGCAGTGATCAATCGAATATGAAAAGATAGTATGTGGCAACACCTAAACACCCACCAAGTTTCATAATTTTATCTCAATTGGAACATAGTTAAAACGTGCTCCCTGTAAAACCGGATAGCGCCCCCTACCGCTCTACCCAATGACAATGTAAATTGCGCCTCCCGTATCTCCAGTTCTATATACCCGACGACTTAGCCGCTTGGTACGTGGGCTATTGGTGCTCTTAAGTGTCCTTTGGCACGATTTGTTTTCAGTTATAATTAAAATTTCGGTAAAACGGGCACCTGCCCAGGGCGCCAAAATTGGCGAAATTCAAACGGCCATAACTCCCGGACTAATTGTCCGGCAGTGATCAATCCAATATGAAAAGATAGTATGTGGCAACACCTAAACACCCACCAAGTTTCATAATTATAGCTATACTGGAACATAGTTAAAAATACGAGAGAATTCCGTAAAGAGATCTCGGCGCCTCCGTCATTTTGGTACATTCTGCAAACTTCAAACGGCTATAACTCCCGGACTAATTGTCCGATAGTCGCCAATTAAATATCAATAGATAGTGCGTGGCAACACCTAAACACCCACCAAGTTTCATAATTTTATCTCAATTGGAACATAGTTAAAACGTGCTCCCTGTAAAACCGGATAGCGCCCCCTACCGCTCTACCCAATGACAATGTAAATTGCGCCTCCCGTATCTCCAGTTCTATATACCCGACGACTTAGCCGCTTGGTACGTGGGCTATTGGTGCTCTTAAGTGTCCTTTGGCACGATTTGTTTTCAGTTATAATTAAAATTTCGGTAAAACGGGCACCTGCCCAGGGCGCCAAAATTGGCGAACTTCAAACGGCCATAACTCCCGGACTAATTGTCCGGCAGTGATCAATCCAATATGAAAAGATAGTATGTGGCAACACCTAAACACCCACCAAGTTTCATAATTATAGCTATACTGGAACATAGTTAAAAATACGAGAGAATTCCGTAAAGAGATCTCGGCGCCTCCGTCATTTTGGTACATTCTGCAAACTTCAAACGGCTATAACTCCCGGACTAATTGTCCGATAGTCGCCAATTAAATATCAATAGATAGTGCGTGGCAACACCTAAACACCCACCAAGTTTCATAATTTTATCTCAATTGGAACATAGTTAAAACGTGCTCCCTGTAAAACCGGATAGCGCCCCCTACCGCCCTACCCAATGACAATGTAAATTGCGCCTCCCGTATCTCCAGTTCTATATACCCGACGACTTAGCCGCTTGGTACGTGGGCTATTGGTGCTCTTAAGTGTCCTTTGGCACGATTTGTTTTCAGTTATAATTAAAATTTCGGTAAAACGGGCACCTGCCCAGGGCGCCAAAATTGGCGAACTTCAAACGGCCATAACTCCCGGACTAATTGTCCGGCAGTGATCAATTGAATATCAAAAGATAGTATGTGGCAACACCTAAACACCCACCAAGTTTCATAATTTTATCTCAATTGGAACATAGTCAAAACGTGCTCCCTGTAAAACAGGAATAGCATCCCCTACCGCCGTACCCAATGGCAATGTAAACGGCGCCTCCCGTATCTCCAGTTCTATATACCCGACGACTTAGCCGCTTATCACGTGTGCTATTGGTGCTAATAAGTGTCATTTGGCGCGATTTGGTTCCGAAAAGAGCAAGTTTTTTTTTTCGATAAAATAAAATGCAAGTGTTTAGACTGCCATTTTAGACAACTTTGGCAAACTTCAAATGGCTATAACTCGCGAACTATTGGTCCGAGAAGGTTCTACAAATTATCAAAAAAACACTTGTGGCAACACCTAAACACCCACCAAGTTTCATAATTTTATCTCAATTGGAACATAGTTAAAACCAGCTATCTTTGAAAAATGAAAACTTCAAAATCGCCTTATCGAAGGAAATTTAAAAATGGCGCCTCCAGTTCTATATACCCGACGACTTAGCCGCTTGGTACGTGTGCTATTGGTGCTCTTAAGTGTCCTTTGGCACGATTTGTTTTCAGTTATAATTAAAATTTCGGTAAAACGGGCACCTGCCCAGGGCGCCAAAATTGGCGAACTTCAAACGGCCATAACTCCCGGACTAATTGTCCGGCAGTGATCAATCGAATATGAAAAGATAGTATGTGGCAACACCTAAACACCCACCAAGTTTCATAATTTTATCTCAATTGGAACATAGTTAAAACGTGCTCCCTGTAAAACCGGATAGCGCCCCCTACCGCTCTACCCAATGACAATGTAAATTGCGCCTCCCGTATCTCCAGTTCTATATACCCGACGACTTAGCCGCTTGGTACGTGGGCTATTGGTGCTCTTAAGTGTCCTTTGGCACGATTTGTTTTCAGTTATAATTAAAATTTCGGTAAAACGGGCACCTGCCCAGGGCGCCAAAATTGGCGAACTTCAAACGGCCATAACTCCCGGACTAATTGTCCGGCAGTGATCAATCCAATATGAAAAGATAGTATGTGGCAACACCTAAACACCCACCAAGTTTCATAATTATAGCTATACTGGAACATAGTTAAAAATACGAGAGAATTCCGTAAAGAGATCTCGGCGCCTCCGTCATTTTGGTACATTCTGCAAACTTCAAACGGCTATAACTCCCGGACTAATTGTCCGATAGTCGCCAATTAAAAATCAATAGATAGTGCGTGGCAACACCTAAACACCCACCAAGTTTCATAATTTTATCTCAATTGGAACATAGTTAAAACGTGCTCCCTGTAAAACCGGATAGCGCCCCCTACCGCCCTACCCAATGACAATGTAAATTGCGCCTCCCGTATCTCCAGTTCTATATACCCGACGACTTAGCCGCTTGGTACGTGGGCTATTGGTGCTCTTAAGTGTCCTTTGGCACGATTTGTTTTCAGTTATAATTAAAATTTCGGTAAAACGGGCACCTGCCCAGGGCGCCAAAATTGGCGAACTTCAAACGGCCATAACTCCCGGACTAATTGTCCGGCAGTGATCAATTGAATATCAAAAGATAGTATGTGGCAACACCTAAACACCCACCAAGTTTCATAATTTTATCTCAATTGGAACATAGTTAAAACGTGCTCCCTGTAAAACAGGAATAGCATCCCCTACCGCCGTACCCAATGGCAATGTAAACGGCGCCTCCCGTATCTCCAGTTCTATATACCCGACGACTTAGCCGCTTATCACGTGTGCTATTGGTGCTAATAAGTGTCATTTGGCGCGATTTGGTTCCGAAAAGAGCAAGTTTTTTTTTCGATAAAATAAAATGCAAGTGTTTAGACTGCCATTTTAGACAACTTTGGCAAACTTCAAATGGCTATAACTCGCGAACTATTGGTCCGAGAAGGTTCTACAAATTATCAAAAAAACACTTGTGGCAACACCTAAACACCCACCAAGTTTCATAATTTTATCTCAATTGGAACATAGTTAAAACCAGCTATCTTTGAAAAATGAAAACTTCAAAATCGCCTTATCGACGGAAATTTAAAAATGGCGCCTCCAGTTCTATATACCCGACGACTTAGCCGCTTGGTACGTGGGCTATTGGTGCTCTTAAGTGTCCTTTGGCACGATTTGTTTTCAGTTATAATTAAAATTTCGGTAAAACGGGCACCTGCCCAGGGCGCCAAAATTGGCGAACTTCAAACGGCCATAACTCCCGGACTAATTGTCCGGCAGTGATCAATCGAATATGAAAAGATAGTATGTGGCAACACCTAAACACCCACCAAGTTTCATAATTTTATCTCAATTGGAACATAGTTAAAACGTGCTCCCTGTAAAACCGGATAGCGCCCCCTACCGCTCTACCCAATGACAATGTAAATTGCGCCTCCCGTATCTCCAGTTCTATATACCCGACGACTTAGCCGCTTGGTACGTGTGCTATTGGTGCTCTTAAGTGTCCTTTGGCACGATTTGTTTTCAGTTATAATTAAAATTTCGGTAAAACGGGCACCTGCCCAGGGCGCCAAAATTGGCGAACTTCAAACGGCCATAACTCCCGGACTAATTGTCCGGCAGTGATCAATCGAATATGAAAAGATAGTATGTGGCAACACCTAAACACCCACCAAGTTTCATAATTTTATCTCAATTGGAACATAGTTAAAACGTGCTCCCTGTAAAACCGGATAGCGCCCCCTACCGCTCTACCCAATGACAATGTAAATTGCGCCTCCCGTATCTCCAGTTCTATATACCCGACGACTTAGCCGCTTGGTACGTGGGCTATTGGTGCTCTTAAGTGTCCTTTGGCACGATTTGTTTTCAGTTATAATTAAAATTTCGGTAAAACGGGCACCTGCCCAGGGCGCCAAAATTGGCGAACTTCAAACGGCCATAACTCCCGGACTAATTGTCCGGCAGTGATCAATCCAATATGAAAAGATAGTATGTGGCAACACCTAAACACCCACCAAGTTTCATAATTATAGCTATACTGGAACATAGTTAAAAATACGAGAGAATTCCGTAAAGAGATCTCGGCGCCTCCGTCATTTTGGTACATTCTGCAAACTTCAAACGGCTATAACTCCCGGACTAATTGTCCGATAGTCGCCAATTAAATATCAATAGATAGTGCGTGGCAACACCTAAACACCCACCAAGTTTCATAATTTTATCTCAATTGGAACATAGTTAAAACGTGCTCCCTGTAAAACCGGATAGCGCCCCCTACCGCCCTACCCAATGACAATGTAAATTGCGCCTCCCGTATCTCCAGTTCTATATACCCGACGACTTAGCCGCTTGGTACGTGGGCTATTGGTGCTCTTAAGTGTCCTTTGGCACGATTTGTTTTCAGTTATAATTAAAATTTCGGTAAAACGGGCACCTGCCCAGGGCGCCAAAATTGGCGAACTTCAAACGGCCATAACTCCCGGACTAATTGTCCGGCAGTGATCAATTGAATATCAAAAGATAGTATGTGGCAACACCTAAACACCCACCAAGTTTCATAATTTTATCTCAATTGGAACATAGTCAAAACGTGCTCCCTGTAAAACAGGAATAGCATCCCCTACCGCCGTACCCAATGGCAATGTAAACGGCGCCTCCCGTATCTCCAGTTCTATATACCCGACGACTTAGCCGCTTATCACGTGTGCTATTGGTGCTAATAAGTGTCATTTGGCGCGATTTGGTTCCGAAAAGAGCAAGTTTTTTTTTTCGATAAAATAAAATGCAAGTGTTTAGACTGCCATTTTAGACAACTTTGGCAAACTTCAAATGGCTATAACTCGCGAACTATTGGTCCGAGAAGGTTCTACAAATTATCAAAAAAACACTTGTGGCAACACCTAAACACCCACCAAGTTTCATAATTTTATCTCAATTGGAACATAGTTAAAACCAGCTATCTTTGAAAAATGAAAACTTCAAAATCGCCTTATCGAAGGAAATTTAAAAATGGCGCCTCCAGTTCTATATACCCGACGACTTAGCCGCTTGGTACGTGGGCTATTGGTGCTCTTAAGTGTCCTTTGGCACGATTTGTTTTCAGTTATAATTAAAATTTCGGTAAAACGGGCACCTGCCCAGGGCGCCAAAATTGGCGAACTTCAAACGGCCATAACTCCCGGACTAATTGTCCGGCAGTGATCAATCCAATATGAAAAGATAGTATGTGGCAACACCAAGTTTCATAATTATAGCTATACTGGAACATAGTTAAAAATACGAGAGAATTCCGTAAAGAGATCTCGGCGCCTCCGTCATTTTGGTACATTCTGCAAACTTCAAACGGCTATAACTCCCGGACTAATTGTCCGATAGTCGCCAATTAAATATCAATAGATAGTGCGTGGCAACACCTAAACACCCACCAAGTTTCATAATTTTATCTCAATTGGAACATAGTTAAAACGTGCTACCTGTAAAACCGGATAGCGCCCCTACCGCCCTACCCAATGACAATTTAAATTGCGCCTCCGTATCTCCAGTTCTATAT
The DNA here is from genome assembly GCA_038373885.1 of Cheiracanthium punctorium. Taxonomy (NCBI): domain Eukaryota; kingdom Metazoa; phylum Arthropoda; class Arachnida; order Araneae; family Cheiracanthiidae; genus Cheiracanthium; species Cheiracanthium punctorium. Next base: position 753 of record JAWZYV010001318.1, on the reverse strand, counting down.
ACCCGACGACTTAGCCGCTTGGTACGTGGGCTATTGGTGCTCTTAAGTGTCCTTTGGCACGATTTGTTTTCAGTTATAATTAAAATTTCGGTAAAACGGGCACCTGCCCAGGGCGCCAAAATTGGCGAACTTCAAACGGCCATAACTCCCGGACTAATTGTCCGGCAGTGATCAATCGAATATGAAAAGATAGTATGTGGCAACACCTAAACACCCACCAAGTTTCATAATTTTATCTCAATTGGAACATAGTTAAAACGTGCTCCCTGTAAAACCGGATAGCGCCCCCTACCGCTCTACCCAATGACAATGTAAATTGCGCCTCCCGTATCTCCAGTTCTATATACCCGACGACTTAGCCGCTTGGTACGTGGGCTATTGGTGCTCTTAAGTGTCCTTTGGCACGATTTGTTTTCAGTTATAATTAAAATTTCGGTAAAACGGGCACCTGCCCAGGGCGCCAAAATTGGCGAACTTCAAACGGCCATAACTCCCGGACTAATTGTCCGGCAGTGATCAATCCAATATGAAAAGATAGTATGTGGCAACACCTAAACACCCACCAAGTTTCATAATTATAGCTATACTGGAACATAGTTAAAAATACGAGAGAATTCCGTAAAGAGATCTCGGCGCCTCCGTCATTTTGGTACATTCTGCAAACTTCAAACGGCTATAACTCCCGGACTAATTGTCCGATAGTCGCCAATTAAATATCAATAGATAGTGCGTGGCAACACCTAAACACCCACC
>JAWZYV010001316.1:0-18603 GCA_038373885.1 Cheiracanthium punctorium | reverse complement strand
GTTATTTTTATGTTTTGAATCAATGTGTTTTATGCAGGGTTCAAGTTCAGCGATTTATTTCTTGTAAGTGCAATTTGATATTTTCTTTGCAGGTTGTTACTAGTCGAAAGCGATGGCAGAATTGGCAGATCAAGACAAAATTCTATATGAAAAGCACAAAAAATTGTCACAAACAGAAACATCAGTATGAAGTCGTTTTCTTAAAGCTTCAGATAATCTTACTGCTAAATGTATAAGCTGTAATAAAATAACCAAGACATCGGACGGCTCAACTTCAGGGCTTCATACTCATTTAAAAACAGCACATTCTATAGTTTTAAAACATAATATTGATGCTATTAGTCAACATCAGCTGGCAACGATTTCTGCGGCAAATACATCATTTTTTGCCACTGCTACGGAAGATGAAACACCAAAAAAAAAGGGACAAATTAACTGATTATTTTACAAGTTCCAATAGCTTACCAGAAACGCTTTCTCGTATGACGTCTGTAGATGGCTTACCTTTTAGTTTTTTTATTACTTCAAATGACCAAAGACGAGTCATGGCGCAATCTGGCTACAAATTGCCTACATCTTCAAATTCGATTAAAAATATGGGGATGAAGCACGGTGAAACTGTAAAATTGTCTATAATAAACAAGCTTCAAAAACTAAAAAATGTCGGAGTTAAGGTCTCGGTGACTCTAGATGAATGGACTAGTACAAGAAATATACGTTTTATGAATGTCAATGTGCATAGTCCTATGATGAAAAACAATTTTGTTAATCTCGGCCTTGTAAGAATAATTGGAAGTATGCCAGCCAGAATTTGCTTGCAGTCGCTGGAGAAAAGATTGTTAGCGTTTGAATTATCTCTGAAGGACGGCGTAATTTGTACCACAACTGACGGTGCTTCTGTAATGGTGGCCTTTGGCCGTGATGCATCGATTTTCCATCAACAGTGCCTTGCTCACGGTATACAGCTTGTCTCGTACAAAAATAAAGAAAATTGCCAAACACGGGTAATTGAAACAGAAGTCGATGAGAATAATGACACCTTTGCTTCAGACGATGATGATGAAGATGACAATGATGGTTTTCATGTAATCGCAAGGACTAATCCTAACAACGAATTTATTTTCAAAGAATTAATAGAAAAAGTCCGTAAAATTGTGAAAGTTTTTAGAAAGTCGCCAACAAAAAATGATTTGCTGCAAAAATATGTGAAAGAGGAAATGATTGGTGAAACTAATTTGATTTTAGATTGTAGAACACGTTGGAACAGTTTAGCAGATATGTTGGAGAGATTTGTGAAGCTTAAAGTTCCGATCCAGAAGGCAATGATAGATTTAAAAATTAATCATCAAGAGCTATCAGAAAGTGAATACCAACGTCTGGCTGATCTCAGCAGAGTATTTGAAATACTTAAAGCCACTGTCGAAGAACTGTGCAAAAGAACCGCTAACCTAATTACTGCCGATACTGCTCTGAAGTTTATGTTCACAAAATTAGACGCCATGCAACATGAGTTAGTTGCTCGTGAATTTGTAACTTCTCTGAAACGTAGGGTTAAGGAACGAAGGTTGCTGGTTGCCTCAACCTTAAATTATCTGCATAACCCAAAAACCTATTTCGATTCGGCAAATGAATACTGTGATGTATTTTTAAGGCCAGATTGCACAGAGATGAGAAAACACATTGTGGATGTTGTCAAACCCAAAGAAATTTTTAATATGGAATCTACACATGATGTTACTGTTTCTGCATATGATGATCTCCCTTCAGCTTCAGTGCCGCTAAAGAAACAGTTAGAAATGGCAGTGAAAAAGCAAATGCTAAATCAGAACAGCACATCAATAGAAACTGCACCTGACTTTGACTCTTTAATCAAAATAGAAATGGCTCTTTACGAAAACGGTGGGTCTAGAGGAAAATATTTGAGTATGGCCTTCAAGAATTTAATAAGTATTCCACCAACTAGTGTAGAGTCAGAGAGAGCTTTCTCTTCATCAGGTTACTTGTGTAATCATTTGCGATCAAGATTGAGTGATAAAAGTTTAGATACTTTACTGTTTCTACAATCTCATTACAAGGCTCAAGCTCAACCAAAAATGTAATGGAGATTTAATAATATTTTTATTACCTCTTTATTACTCAATTTCATTTGGACTGAATTTAATTTAAGAATTTTTATTATTTTGTTAATTAGAATATTATTTGATGATTAGTAAACCATACTAAGAGTTAATTTTATGTTTCATGAGAATTTATTAATTTTATGTTTTATGAGAATTAATTAGAAGTGCATTTTTTTGGTTCGTTTTGTTTATGTTGCGACTGTTGTGAGATGTTTAAGTTTGATAAACATTTTATTTTTAGAACTGATTACTAGTAGGAATCCTACTTACTAGTCAAACACTACATTTAATTAAAGTATTTGAACTAGTTAACCTAAGTTATTTTAATAAAGGAATAAACGGGCATTTAGTATTAGTAAATTATTGCTAAGAACTAACTGATTGATTATCAACATATCAAATAATAAACCTTGTGTCAATGAATATTTTGTTTTATTTAGAAGTTAGATTTAGGTTAGGTACCTACTTACTATTCCTCCGCAAACTAACTTTATTATACTAAATTTGCTAACTTTAGCTTAATCCCGGAAATATCGAAAATACCGGATTATCGGTATTGGTCTGGAGCCAATACCGAAAATACCGGGTTTGCTTAAATGATTCGGTATTGCGACCCCTAGTGCACAGAATATGTTTCTTTCATATATTTGTTCTTAATTTTTCTCTCGGATATTTTTTACATCACCAAATCAGGTCTTTTTTCAAATTAATTAAAAAAATAAAATAAATAAACCAGCATTTTTTCCATTTTTTTTTGTGTCACCCCCCCCCTCTGTTGGTGTCACCCGGTGCGGCCCGCACCCCTCCCCCGTTCCCCCGCGACGCCACTGCCGTACATACTGGTTTAATTAATTCGCATTGTGTACCAATTAAAAAAAGAATAAAATCTTCTAAATTTTGATGGAATTACATTTTTTCAATGACAGAATTATATTTTTAGTACAATAAAAAGAATATACATAAAATAAAATTATTTATTCGGAACTGAACCAAGACCGTTATTTTTGGAGGAACGAAAACCGGAACTGAACCGATATAAATAATTTTAGTTGAATTGGATCGAAAAAAATTACGGTTCGAACCCATGGTTTTGAAAGCTAGGTGATGGCCTAAAAGTTAGACTCGGTTCGGAGTTTGCTGGTTCAAGTACAGCATATGCGTGGGTGTTAGTGGCGGTGATAAATTATCTAAAAGCAATAGGTTTCGGTTTAAATAGCCAACCTTTTAACTCAAAGTAACCGCTGTTCTCCAATTTTAATGAGCATGATTTCGATACAGTAAATATATAGCTCAGAAATGTGACAAAATTTATTTACCATTCTTTTTTTAAATTTCAATCCCTCTGATCTCTCTACTAATATTCTTTATTCATGTAAAACCCATAGCACGACACTTTTGTGATTTCCTAATCAATGAAGCTAGAAGTTGCGACCGTTGCATGAAAGTGTTAATGGGCCGCTCAAAAAATATTACAAGACATTTTCCGATGATTCGATTATCATGAAAAATGATTAACGACCGTACACGATATTCTATAATTTGTAAAATTTCCTCTATGAACATATTCTCACATGTTCATGATTTTATGCTACGGTTTGTCACAGACAGACTCAGCCCAGGTCCTATTACCTCAGAGCTTCTGAAATTAGTGTTCCTATATATGTAAATCATCGGACCCCATAGAAAGAAACTCTCGGAGAGCACCCCACCTATCGGCCTAGATCTCATGTGTAGATAATTGGCCGTACCTTCACGTTGCACCACGTACATGTACACATTACAACACAACACAACACATATGTAAATCATCGGCTGAAATTAAAATACTGAGAGCTTCTGGAATGAATTTCTCTGTTGGTTAATCTCAATTGAAAAACAAGATCTGTTAAAATCTAAAAAAAAGTATGCTTAAAATAGAAACAAGTTGAAAATGAACTTATCTGAAATTCGGCATTATAGCCAGCTACTGAGAATCAGAGTATTTTTAGTATTGAGTTTAAAATATCAATTTTTGATAAGTTTAGTCCCTCGAGATAAAACAAATCCTGCACAAAATTGAAAATAAATGTCTAAATTGGTACTAAATAGCACCATTTATAAAAGCTTATTATAATAATTATCTGGTAACGTTTCGGTTACTGGTGCACCTGTCCTAATCTTTTTCCCTACCTTATTTTGAACTTTTTTTTTCAATTTACACCACCCACTTAATTCTAATAGATAAAGAATTAAAGAGTGTTACCATATTTTGGGACACCCTTTATATTCAAAAACTATTTGCAGATAACTTTCTCAGTAGCTATTTACTGTATTTCTCAGAAATGTTATTCAATTATCATGAACTTAACTAAAACACCAAGAACTAACATGAGTGTCAGTTATTGGCCAAAAAAATTTTTAACCCAGTAATTCACACCCCATCTTTAATAATTTAGTAAATTTATTTATTTAAAAAATTATAAAATTACTTTATGCCCTATTATTTGATACAATTCAGTTTAAATTGATTTCTGTAAAGAATAGGCTTCAAATAGAAACAGATTTAAAATTTAAGCAGATTTAGAGGTTATTTTATGTACTATTATTTGATACAGTTCAGTTTAACTTGATTTCTGTAAAGAACCATTCTTCAAATAGAAACAGTTTTAAAATGAACTTATTTTAAGTTCAGCATTAAGTCAGCTATTGACAATCAGACTATTTTTAACACTGAGTTTAAAATCTCAGTTTCTCATACCAAGAGTCTCATGGAAGAAAACAAAATGCATAAAATTGAAGTCGAATGTCTAAATACTACAAGATAGCGCCATTCGATAAATGAAAGCTTATAATAATAAATTACTGAAAAAATAAAGTTCTGAAATAAAAGCTTATAATAATAAATTACCTGGCAAAGTGTCAATTACTGATGCACCAACCCTATTATTGATAGTAGTGATTTGTAAGTTTGTCTAGTATATTTCTTTGGTTTATAAAATAATGTAATGTGAGTAACGTATCATCTTTAAATATTGTTGCTGTTCCTCTTAAAGGTTTTTATTAAAGAATAAATGAGCATGTTTTCCTTCTCATTTCTGGGGTGTCAGTTACTTGAGCATGAAGAGTTATTCACTGTAGGTAAAATTTTTTCTTGGTTCTTACTAAAATTACTAGTGTCGCCACCATGACAACGTATAAATTAGAGAAAAAATAAAAGTTTCCAATGTTCTGTAATAAATTATAGTCTACACAAATTTTCAACGTTCATATAAGTTTTGAAAAAAAAATGTTCGTTTCAGGATAGTTTTAGTAATTAGCAATTACTAATTAATTTTTATATTGCTCTTAAAGTGACAATTACCTGGTGCAACTATCCCATGAAAATTTTCTCATCCTGGGATAAAACCAACTCGCACATCATACTGCTTGAAATCTTAATTTGTGGATTTACTTGGAAATTATATAGTCAACGTCAATGAAGTTCGCTAAGGTTTTTGTAATTTTAAATATTTTTTGTTCATCGAAATGTTGTAAAATCCATAAATGTATGTAATTCTTCAGCATGTGCGAATGCCACAACTGAAAAGACAAGGCAAGAATGGAAAGTTAGGATGAAAGTTGAGTTTTTATTCCCAATGGTTTTGAATGTAGTTCGTTCTTTAGAAAGAACAAGAGTAATCCTGCCGTTTCGTGTACAATCCTTAGTCAGTGGCGTAAGAGGAAGCAAGTAGCATATAAGTGCGAACAATTCCCAATCGTTATCAGTGGTAAGCGGAAGCATGGAGCGAAGGGACAAGCAGCTGCTCTTGCAATTTGCAAAAAAAAAATCATACAACAGCATAAAAATGATATTTCGGAGCTCCAACTTGCCGAATGTTCCACTTGAAACAATCTGTAGTTAATAGCATTGTAAAACAAGTCACTCCAATTGAAAATATCTGCCCAGGAAAAGGCTCCTGGTCGGAAATTAATGTTGACTGATCGAGAAGTACGCTTATTTCGTGAACATATTCGCAAAAATAGGTAATTGGCAGTCGCAGATCTTGTCCCCCTGGAAAGATAAAGTTTTGGAAAGGCCATTTCTTAAGCAACTGGGCATCAAGAAGAGTGTGGCTACGTATTATATAAAGTAAGGCGTAAGTCATTTCTCACATAATCAAATAATGTCGCTGTATTGCGTGGGCCAAATCTCACCTTAGCTAGACACCATCTCTGTGGAAGAAGGTACTGCGATGACATCACAGGTGGACAGATGAATCCATTTTTCAGATTTCATGTGGAAATATTGGCCGAAAGGTTATTTGGAAGAAGGATGAAGTAAACGATCCACCCTGTTCCAAGAGCATGGTACTTAAAGCAAGCTTTGTGCTAGATGCTTGGCCACGAATGAGGTTGGTAATTTGTCTTTTTGCTCGGGCACGATAAAGGTTTAAGACTTTATAAGCATTTTTGAAATGAATCTACGTCCATCAGTGATTGTTTGGCAGAAAACTATGTATTTTCCAACAAGATAACGCAAAGCCGCATATAGCGAAGATAACCAAAACATGGCTACGTATGAAACGTGTCCCTGTCTTAGAGTGGCCAGCAGCAAGTTCGGATCTTTCTCTTATCGAGAATATTTGGATAATTCTTTAGAGTAAGATGGCCAAACGGCGTCCCAGCAATATACAATAGTTACAAAATTATTTATGGCAGGAATGGGAAAAAATTCCTACAGACACATTAAACCGTTTAAGGGGATGGTGGACATTAAAAAGTTTAAAAAAAAATAAGATAGGATTATGAAATTTTGTATTTTAATATATTAAACTAAAAGCATTATAAACAACTGAAAAAAATTTAAATTAAAAAAAATATATTAGTAATTAATTAAAAATTAATTAATTTTTTAGTTTCGAAAAAATGCTCCATGCGTTTTAATTTGAACATTTTTTAGGTAATTTTATTTTATAATAGCATAAAAATATCTAAAAAAGTCTGTGTATCGGTTTTTGATTCGACCGAGTAGTTAATTTTTTAGAAATATTTTCATGGATATATACCAAACTTTCCCGAAATTTTTCAGTTTTCGTAAATAAAAGTGAAATTTCATAATCGAAATTTTGACCATATTTAAAAAGGATACACAGATTTATTGTAATATATCAGAAGAATGTTTGTAGTAAATTTTGTACAATTCCGACCAAAATTAAGTCGCATAGAGCATTTTGAAGGCAAGGAAATCACAAAAAACTTGATTTGGAGAAAATGCAGTTTAAAGTGTAATTTTCCATTCACCTTTAATACCGTCTCTTTTGAATAATTTTATTTATGATTTTACCTTAACAAAACATATTTTTAAAATAATTTCATTCGAATATTAGCTTATTTTGTAAAACGTTCAATAAAAATTGTGACGTGTTTATTTACGCGTTTGTTTGCATTTTTGTGGACATTTAACTGTCCCTTTTAACTTTTTCAAACCCTAATATCTTTTTAAAAAATTGCCGTAGACATACGCGGTTTTTTCTCCATGGTTCAGCTTTAACTGTGGAATATTAGTATGTAAAAAAGAAAAAACACATTTTTGGGGGCCAATTTTGATGATTTGGGTGTCCACCATCCCCTTAATTCCGTCCATTTATAAACGCACTGCTGCGGTTATCTGCCGTAAAGGTGACTTTACGGGCGTTGGCAGTCGACCCGAACGAACATTGTTGTTTTTAGTTGCGCAAGGAAATACACTTGCCTTGCTAATCAGCGCCGGCGCAAGGTTATCCGGCGCCAGCCTGCAAAAACAGCTAAAATCGCCCCCCCCCGCCCCCTCCAATTTTTTTTACAGGAGAAATAAGTTTTGAACAGGTCCGTAGCCAAGGGGTTGTTAGGGGGGTCATAACCCACCCCACACCCCATGAGGAATTTTTTGCCGTACAAAATGTATATTCTTCACTCCCTTATCACACACACATATATATATATATATGGGTTGACGTAGTCGTAACCCCCCCCCCCCTCAACCCCCCCATGAAAAATTTCTGGCTACGCCTCTGGTTTTGAAGAAAGCATTTGTTAAAAAAAATAATAATAAATTTATTTATCGGGAAAAATTAATTTTTCTGCATTTCATATTTACAAACTTTTCTATAATTTCTTTTGTATCTATCTCTTGACAGATTTCATTTTCAATAGCAATCAAAGCTAGATTTATGAGTCTTTCCTGAGATATACTTGACCGTAAATACGTCTTGATCAATTTTGAGAACGATCTTTCGCTACTAGCAACACTAACAGGAATGCTGAGTAGTATTCTTGGTATGATAATCAAGTTCGGGAAGCACAATTTATTTGACACAATTAAGTTCGGAATATCGAATGGGTCATTCATACCGGCTGTAAAAATGTCTTTGGAAGCTACTATTTCGTCAAAAAGTTCTTCTGCGTTAATATCGTTTCTATAACCATATTGTAACAATTTTTCTAAGTTACTGCATTTTATTTTCAAATCTGCATTATCGATTTCCGATAAATTGCACAGGAAACTATAAATTATCGCAGTAATTTTTCATTGCGCTAAATCTTTCATTTAATGATGCCCAAGCTGTATCCAAAATTCTTAAAAAAAAAAGAAAAAAAAATAGTGTGTGCTTGTAATCTTTACGCGCGATTGAAGTAAAACTTCTTGAAACTACAGCATTTACACGCTTAAATCTATTGATTAAAACTAACACTCATTTATTGATTAAATTTCTTATCGGCCGATTTAAATCCTTTTACGCCAAAAAATACTCATTCAAGACAATAATTTGTGAATGCCTCAAATGCCTCAATTCGCCCCAGCACTCCCCATCCGCTATATTCACTGCAAATTCCCAGCACACATTGGGAACACATTTGGAACACATTTATTGGAAAAAAGTGTTCCAGTTACCTAAAAGTGTTCTGAAATGCGTTCCGAATGTGATTCTTTATAAAGGAAGTGTTCCGAAAGTGTTCTGAAAATGTTCTGAAAGTGTTATGCTTAGGATATTTGTTAATCTAAACTTAGGAACACATTTGAGAACAGATTGGGAACACCTTAAGAATAGATTGGGAACACATATTAGGAGCACATTTGAGTACAGATTGGGAACACTGGTGAAATCATTGCTTTCTTTGTTACAACGTTATTGTTATGAGCGAGTAGCCTGGACGGTATAGCATTGGCCTCGAGATCGGGAGGTCCGGGGTTCGAATCCCGCTGCCGGTAAGTGAGAAAAAATAAAATCCAAGTCCACAAATTAATTCTAAAATTCAATAATAAATGACAGCATTAAATTATAGGAATTAACTAAAATTCAATAATTCATTAAAATCAGTTCCAAACTCTAAAAAATTCCAATTCCAAAACTAAAAAGTAGTTCTTAAACATAACACTAGATTGCAGCACTAAAAATGCAATAACAAATGGCAGCATTAAAATTAATTAATTAATAATTAAATAAAATAACTAAAATGTTCCAATCGAAATATAGCAGACTCCAAATCCAGAAAAAATACAACTCAACCATCCAGGATGGAAACAACTTAACTCCACCCCTTACGCCAATTGCGGCCGCGCCCCTTGATGACGTCACTTCCGCCGCACCTGCTCTTACTTTTTAGAAAGTGTTCTCAAATCTAATCCTAAAAGCATTCCTTAAAGTGTGCTAAAAAGGATGACAAAATAAGTGTCCTAAAAAGTATTCTGAAATGGGTTCCAAACAGTGTTCTCAAATGTGTTCCAAAAAGTGTTCTCAAAAAGGGGACAAAATAAGTGTTCCAAAAAGTGCTCTGAAATGGGTTCCAAAAAGTGTTCTGAAATGAGTTCCAAAAAGTGCTCTGAAATGTGCTTTTAAAAAGTGTTCTCAAAAAGGGGACAAAATAAGTGTTCCAAAAAATGTTCTAAAATGTGTTCAAAGATTTGCAGTGTTCTATTTAACTCATTTTCCGCAAAAATCTTGTCTACTTGAGTATTCTGTTTGTCTCTTCCCCCCCCCACGACCCATATCCTATTTCTATCACGTGACCCACGCTGTTTGTTCAATGGCTAATGGTTCGTAGTCGGGCATAGTTGTGTGTGTATTCGCTGTTGATAATTTTATTCGAATACCAAATGCATCTTTTTCATATTCAGAGTTGTGAAATAAATTCAGCCTAGATATGGAGGAGATGCTTTAGGTAAAGATTTCGCTTTAATGACATAGTTTCTTACGATTGGATTATAAAAAGCTGTTGTAAAACAAATGAAGTTAGGATATCTCCACCCAAAGTGAGTAAGTAGTATTTTACCTTTTTCATGTCAATAAATTGGGTTGCTTCTTTAATTAAATCTCACAGCTGGTTTAACCATGATTGCATTTCTGTATTCTGACTGTACTGTGAATTCGTTTTATAACGAGTGACTATAGTGAAATTATATTCTATCTATTAAAAAAATACTTTTTTATAGTGTATTAAGATATATGTAATGTATTTGCCTTGATTTAAAATTTATTTTCTCGGGCTTATAATAATAGATTACAGCTCTGATAATAAAAAATGAAGAAAACGAATCATTCAATATATTAATCAAAAACAGCAAATTTTAATAAAACACCCTTTTTCTAGCTTAAAATAATAATCTTAATTGAGTACAGATATGTTAATTAAAAAAGGGCTGATTTTGCAAAAACGCTCATTCTATAGCTTAAATAATAATCATAATTGAGTACAGTTATATTAATCAAAAACGGACAGACACTCCTCATTTTTGATTATTATTTAGCCTAAATGGAGCTGTTGTATAATGCTCAAAAATTGAGATTTTTTCGCTCCATTGATATTTGTCGATTAATTGAGCAAATTTTACTCAATCCGGAGAATGGCTGTTTGAAGTCAAAAATTGAGTAAAAATATACTCCGTTTGATTATTATTTTACTCAATAGATTTAAGCGTGTATCGTTGTTCCGAAACGCGTTGTAGATTGAAGTCGAGAAGTATTCATAGTTAGATCAAATTTTTCTTTTAAAAAATCTACTAACGGCTGAGATTCTTGATAGCGAAAATTAACATTAAAATGTCCAGTAAGAATCATCGGTAATTCATGATAATTACTTAGAATCCTGGAAGTGTCCATGTTGTAGTATTATTCTTTAACTGTTTTCTTATACCATTGTCCCGTCTGGAGGTTGGGTTTGAATGGGGCGAATGTCCATAGTCTAGTATTATAATTTAACAACTGTGTTCTTTAACCGACGTTTTCCTCTGTTTGTTGGGTTCGAATGCAGGTAGTGTACATTTTTGTTGTTGTTTTGTTTTTGTATTACAGTGTTCTTAAGCGTTGATTTCGTCTGCTGGTAGGTTTCGAATTATTATTCTATATCCGTATTTTTAAACTGCAGATTCTGTCTATTGTTTGGGACTGATTGCAGCCAGGGTCCGTTTCTTTGTGGTGTTCTCTCCCCGTGTTAAACCGTTGCTCATTCTTGGGGTTGGGTTAGAATCCACGGAGTGTCTATTTGTCATTCTTTTATTGTGTTCTTAAACCCTTTGCAGTCAGTGTTTGTTTCTTTGTGGTGTTACATACCGGTGTTCTTAAACCGTTGTTCCGTCTGGATATCGGGTTAGCATCCAGGAAGTGTCCGTGTTCAACTATTATTCTTTCACTGCTTTCTTAAAACGTTTTCCCGTAGGGTTTGTATCGAGAGAATGTTGTGGTATTTTTCTTTAACTGTGTTCCTAAACTGGTGTTTTCTTATGTCAGTTGGTATCGAATGCACGTAGGGTCTATTATTGCGTTTTTCTATGGCAGTGTTCTTAAACCATTGCTTTCCTCTGCTGGTTTTGTTCGAAGTATTATTCTATTTAAAAATTTACGTTTGGTTCATTATTATAAATAACTCAAAAACATATGAGCAATATTAAAATCAAGATTACATACTATTTAAGTACAGACAAACAATATTTATGTATCATGGTAACCAATCATGTCAAGTTTTAACTCATTATTCCATTAAATATTGTAATAATGCCATTGAAAACATGTGAGTAAAGCAACGGAGCTTGGACCACGGAACCACCATTGTGCCACTTTCTGTAATCGGGGCGTAGGCCTTTTTTATCGGAGGTGACGGGCTGGGTCGACGCCTGTAAAAACAGTGAGAGACAGTCAGCAGGATCGCCGCCTGTTCTGCGAAAGGCTTACCACAGTGGCTCTGACAAGAGCCGGTCCACTTATCCACTGAACAGAGTCATCAGACAAGATCTTGCTTCAAAACATGTAGGGAGTAATGTCGACGCGTAGGGAGCACAGTCGACGTTCGCAGGAACGAACGCCCGAGACCTGTTCCGCAAATGAAGGTAGCAAAGGGGAAAAAGATACGTCATATCCTTTACTGAGCGTTACTTCCGTCAGAAAAAAAAAAAAAAAATCTGAGTTACTCCCTAGTTACGCCTAAAAAAGTTTTACTTAAAAAAAAAAAAAAAAAAAACGGAATTAGCGTTACAAACTAATTCGAAGTAGATTAAGCTATTATTCTACATGCTTGTAATATTTTAACTTCGGAATTTGAATCCGAAGTAACGAAGTCTGATTTCTTTCTTTATTATTATTATTTATTTTCTGTTCGTAAATGAGCCCTGAAACAGAAACCAAGGTTTAAGATACGGCCGCATTTTTTCCATAATGCTAAAAGACTTATCAGAATGCTGAAATGAAATTAATGGGTTTCTCTTTTTTGCTAAAGCATTCAGAGAAAATTTGGAGCTGAAATATTGAAGAGAAACAGCCCAGACAGTACAGCAAACTTGCATCAATTTTGCAGCAAGCTTGATTTATCAAGTCAATAAGCTTGAATTAAGCTTGAAAATTTCAAGCGTGTAAGCTTGATGCAAGCTTGAATCAAGTGTTCTAGTTTACACTTGCCCAGCTTGCATTAAGCTTGACATTTCAAGCTTGAATCAAGCTTGACATTCCAAGCTTAAAAAATTTTCTGAATACACGGGACGCCCACGCCCCACCTACTTTATTTTTCTGCGCATTTTCCCCCCTCTATGCTGAAATTTTAAGTTACTTTAATCTGTTCTATCAAACGTCGACGGCTGGGTTCGATCCCGGGAACTTCAGGCTGGAAGGAACGCGTGCTAACCGCTCGGCCATTATTGCCTCGGGCAGCTATGACTAAAGTTTGAAGTGACTGTTGTCACGCGAGATCGATAAGTATGGGTGATGCTGATAAGTTTCTTTTACTTTTCCATGGGATGAATCAAAATTTAAATAATGTTATGTGTGATTTATAGGGGAATAAGCATAATATAAACTTAAAAACAGGACACGTTTTAAAACTTTCAATATCGCAACACTCATCGTTGAGCAATACTGCTGGCCAAAATCGAGACAAACGACTGATTTTGAAATCAATTTCGTAGTATAATTGTATTTTATTTTGAAGAATTTCCATATTTGGAAATATAGAATGGGTTTACTTACTTAACACAAATTTTGTGTTAACTAATCTGAAATCAAAGAAACAGATAGTTAAACGTTACTTCGAAATGCTATATCACAGTTGCTAACATGTATGGAATACAAACACTTTCGTCATTTTTGTAAATATTTCTTAAAATAACAAATAATTGAAAAATTTGCTATTTTTTAACGCTAAAAATTCTCTTTACAAATGTGGTTATTTTCCTACATATTGGTATGCTATATCGATATAGAGCATTTCGAAGAATTAAAAATAAGTTTAAATTAATTTATACAAATGTAAATTGGAATTATTTTCATTGTTCATACTTTATAATTAAAAAAATTAGTTAACTTCTGAATTTTTTTTCATCCTTTGTAATTTTATTTTAAAATTACAAAAGTGTAAGATGTAAGATTTTTGGGCCCTAAAATCTGTTGTCCCTGGGCAGTTGCCCCGTTTGCCCTGCCGGTAATATGGCACTGGTAATAAAATAAAACACATCTTTTACGAACTTTCAGCAAATTTGAGGACGCTAGACAATTAATGTCCATTCTCTTTCACAGATGGCGCCATCACTGCGCACTTGGCAAGCTAAAATCCAGCTTAAGCCAAGCTTGCATTGCCAAGCCAATTGTCAAGCTTGATTTAAGCTTATGTGCTGTCTGGGAGGGATGAAAGTAAAAATTTCCTGATATGGAACTGTTATAGAATGGTTGTGTGAATAATCTTTTATTTTCAATATTGATGAATTTAAATACATAACATGTCCGTGTATTATTTTCAAGACCACTGCAAAAACAACACAGGAAAAGAGATCGTACAATAACTCTCGTTGAGAAAAATGGAATTATCTTTATAGCAATTTGATAAAGCTTTTGCCCTTATTTTAGCTTTTTTGCTAAAGAATTTTTCAACTCAGCTTAAACCCTGCCTGGAACAGATTACAATGTTTAGTTCAGTGGCAGTAAAACAGTCTCTCTGCGTCAAAAATCCCTCAACTTAGATTTGTATTACATTTTTGAAAATGCGTCTTTCAATATTTAATTTAGTACAGTTAAAAAGTTTCAATTTGCTGTTTAAAATTTATGACTAAGTAGTTGATTTACTTCTTAAATATTTGAGCTGTGAAACATAATTTCTGATACATTTTTTATTTCTTCGTTTAAAATTGTTCTATTGCTTTTTAATTGGCATATGTTAAATTCGCGAGCACGGGGAATTATTATACAGTTTCTACTACCCAGATTTCCGATATCAGACATGCTAACGGCTTTTATGTGCTCGGGTAATTGAGGTTTTATTGTACACACACACACACATATATATAATTAGAATATTGTATATTTTAGTGGATGCTACATTGATTCGTAAGTTTACTATATATATATATATATATATATATATATATATATATATATATATATATATATATATATATATATATATATATATATATATATATATATATATAACTGCACCTATTCATGCATCTCGTTTTAAAAAAATAAAAATATAATCACTATTTAAAAAAAATAAAGTGTTCAGAAAGAAGAAAACGTTCATTCCGTATGGGGAGATGTTAAAAATCTAATCATTTTTTCTAAAGAACACCTATTTCAAAAATGCTTCTTACCTGCAATCATTATTAATATAAAACACATCTTCCTAAAATCTGTCCATTTTTGAAAAAATTTTGAAAATTTTTGCTTTGGGGACAATTTGGCGCCCGCCTGCAAAGAAGGCCCTGCAGGCCCGCTTCCGCCGTATCTGTATATTTTGTTTCACCCGCCCAGATGGTGTAGTGTCTAAAGAACCATTCTATCATGCCTTGGTCCCGGGTTTGAATCCTGGCATGGATGTTAATTTGTCCGCCGTCGTAGGGGGTAACGCTGGCCGCCAATTGGGTATTTCCATAATAAAATGGCCAGTAATTCGGGACTTTGTAGTGGCGAATGCTTGATGAGCAAGTGTCCGCCTATTGAAAAAAAATGTTTTGTTGCAAACTAACGTAAATGCTGTTACAATGTTGTATTGAGCATATAAAATATTAATAAAATGCTTTTTTTTATATATAGGCTTCTTTGTGTTTCAGTTTCTGCATTTCAAGCTATTTCTTCTGGGAATAGCTTTAGTATCGCGCAGCCGCCATTCTTGGCGCCGTTTGTTCTTCTCCCAACCTGTGCAAGCACCGTGTTTTGAAAAAGGTTTACCTTTTAGACTTTTGGCGCAACTCCCGAGTTTGAGAACGACTGACATCTTGTTTCTAAACACAAAAACGTCGATAAAAACATATTGCACTTTCATCTACAGTTACTGCGATATTATTATCCAAGAGCACATAAAAGTAAATGTATGCCATTTCTTATGGCTTCCTTTTTTTTTTTAAGTTTAATTTTAAAATTATCACTTTTTTCCGCTACAAATTTTTTTAACAACAATGCAAACAAAAAAAGTCAGCAATCCCTAGTCAACACAAAACTCCCTAAAGCTTATAATTAAAATTCTCCAATAGATATCCCATCTCAAAAAAGTCATTGCACAAATAGATTTTCCTATCCTAAAAGGCGTATTAAAAAAACTTTACCGCTTAAATTCTCAATGCAACGACGGGTTTCTACAAGGCAGCCATCTTGTTTCCAAATACAAAATCGTTGAGAATAACAATTCCCCGTAAACTCATACATGAAATATCTATTTGCAACTCCTCACTTTTCCCAAAACTTGAAAACTAAAACGTGAATGCCTACTATAAAAAACTTACCTTTTAACTTCTCGATGCAAGTCCCGATTACAAAACGGAGACCATTTTGTTTCTAGACACAAAATCGTCGACTATAAAAACATATTTAAACATAATTCCAAGTGAAAACTCATGCATAAAATATCTATTTATAACTCTTGGCTTTCCCAAACGTTTCAATTAATTTGAAAAATCAAAACTCCTCCTCTTTATATTCCTTTAAAATCCACTTACTTTCCCATCACAACACTAACTCTAGTTTTCAATAATCCATAGCAAAGTACAGCTGCGGGAAAAAAAAAGCCCACTTGCAGTTTTTTCGAGCGTCGTTCGTCGTACAGCAATGTTGCAGATACCAATCGTTTACGATTGACGTACACTTTAATTTGCTATGCATGAAAATTGCATAAGGGGCCATCTACATATTAAAATTCGCACCAACTTTTTTTTTTCAATAGCAACCTCTAGATTTCACTTCATATTTCAAAATTTAGCTCATTTTAACCCTGAATACCAATTTTCAATAAATTTGAACTGAAAATGAGTCAGTTATGAGCACCCCAAATCCCCCTCCCCCTATGTTAAAATATTTTTTCATACTTTAATTCATATCTCATATAATATTGATAATGTACATAAGTAATATTACATGGCTGTGCAAAATTTCAAGTTTTTACGTTCAGTAGTTTCATTTATATTAAATAAAATGTGTTATTTTCATGAGTTAAGGGACCATATATAAATTTATTAAGTAACAATTTTTTAAAAACTGCTTAAAATAGGCATAAACTAGATTTCTTTTGTGCAAAAACACAATAAAAGATAGCGGTATTAAAAAAAATTTTTTTTGAAGCAAATAAATTAGAGGTTTTTGCAGTTTGATGGCGATTCTATAAAGGGGGATAATACCGTAAGCGGGTGACCATCGCCAAGCAAGATGCGTCGCCAACTTGGGACTTAGTAAACAGGACGGTAAACGTAGCGATTGTTTTGGATTTCTCTAGCAACCTGGTGGAGAAGTTGAGTTGTTGTATCTTGCTGTGTAGAAAGGAAATTCTGATTGGTTGATTTTTTTAAACCGTAACCGAATGTATTTTGAGGAATTATTTGATTGGTTTAAGGAATGTAACTTTTAACCGGGAACCGAAGTTTCGGTTTTTGACTTTGCGTCATTTTTATTAGTTTTGCTGTCGTATTTGTGTAGTTGTTACGGGGCGTTGTTTATTAATTCTTTGTGAAGTGAAATTCGACAATATATGTAGCGTGTGTTGATCTACAGTTAATATGCATATTTGGATGTTCGAGGTGGATTCATTTTGGAATAATGTTACGTTGTTTATGAATAAAATTTGAGGTATGTGGTTCTTTTATTTATTTAAATGTTTATTCCTTGCTTTACGGTACACGTGTGTACAGTTGAGTATATTTATGATCTTATGTTTCATATTTATGTAAGGTTTTTAGTATGTTGTGTTATTTTTTGTGAATTGGGATGAAAAAGTAAAATTTTTAAGGTTTTAAGAGGGATGGTTAATTTTAATATTTATATGTTTTTGCCCCTGATTTGCAGAATTCTTGTACAATTTTTAGGTTTAATTTGAATTAATATGCGATGGTTTTTGAGTTGTTTGTGATTAATAGTGTAAATTTGGTTGTTTTCATTCGATTTTGATTCAAAATTTGTTTTCATTCGATTCTGATTAATAGTGTAAATTTGGTGTGTTTTGAAGGTATAAAATTGCAAAAATCACTGGGGGGGGGAAGGAGGTAGCCGGTTTATTATATTGGTTTTCTGTTATTTTATCTTTGGGACTTGTTTTTAGCATATTGTTAAAATATTTGCAGTATATTTATCTTGAAATCACGCGAAGTATTCAATTTAAATATGTTTCAATATATAAGTATTTTTTAGTTGTTTGTGGGGGATTGTGTGAGGGGGGGAAGTAGTCGGTTTATTTGAGTGTTTGTCTATTAATTTTAAACTGCGATTTTAACGTTTTAAGGAAAATTTTGTTGTATAATTATGTGCAGAAACATATTTTGCATAATTTGAAGGTTACGGCTTATTTATTTTTTAACGTACCTATAGTCCAGAGCTAGTGCTTTGTTTATGTGAATTTTGTTCATAATTGCATTTGAAATATGTCTAAAAATGTTTTTATGTGTTTAGATAAGTGTATTGTAGTTTTGGGTTAATTTTGTTACTTATGTGTCAACGTATGTTTATGTTTTAATTGGCGCGAAAAAAAAGTCGCCAAGGTTGGAAGTTGGCAACAAAAAAAAGTCGCCAACTCAACCGATACCCGCTTACGG
>JAWZYV010001315.1:0-17709 GCA_038373885.1 Cheiracanthium punctorium | reverse complement strand
AATTTTCGACAAAAAACCGATTTTGACTACCTCTAAATTGAATTAAAAAATTTTTTTCGATGCATCTCATCGTAGGCTATCATGCACAATCATATTAATGCGTCTGCAACTCATTTTGACCAGCGGCGAGTCTATTGTGGCCAGTTTTTCCATGCCGTCTGTACGTACGTACGTATGTATGTAACTCGCATATCTCAAAAACTATGGGTCGTAGAATGTTGAGATTTGATATTTAGGATTGTTCTATGATCTAGTTGTGCACCTCCCCTTTTGGTGACAATCGAATGGATACTTTATGTACAGGACCGCCCAAAAGATTCGAAATACATGACGCTCTATGGGCCGAAATTCATTAAACTCGCCTAACTCAAAAGCTATTAGGCGTAGAATGTCGAAACTTCATATTTTGGATATTTGTAATATCTAGTTGTGCACCTCTCCTTTTGGTTCCATTCGACTGGATAGTTTATCTACAGGACTGCCCAAAACATTCGAAATACATTACGCTCAATGGGCCGAAATTCATTAAACTCGCATTTCTCAAAAACTATTGGGCGTAGAATGTTGAAACTTTATATTTAGGAACGTTGTAACATCTAGTTGTGCACCTCCCTTTTCGGTTCCATTCGACTGGATAGTTTATCTACAGAACCGCCCAAAAGATTCGAAATACATTACGCTCTATTAGCCGAAATTCATCAAAGCGTTTTTTAGAGGTATTGGGCTATTTCAAACGACACAGAAGTGATATATGCTGTAAAGAGTTAGAAAATGAATTTCTCCTTTAAAAAAAGTGTCTTTATCATTTATAGTTCTGCTACAGGAACACTCAAAAGATTTCCAATACATTACGGTCAATGGCAATTTTAGGGGCATTCATCCATTTCAAGCACAGTGCCGTCCTACCACATAAGTTAGGTAATGGTCCGACCACGGTCACGTGACTCCCTCAAGAACTATCCAAAAGTCGCCAAGCTTGGCGACTTTTGGTGTACGTGTGTGCATATTTAACTCTCAAATCTCAAAAAATATTATGAAATTTCATATATAAGATTGTTGTAACATCTAGTTGTGCATCTCGATTTTTGGTTCCAATCTACTGGAGAGTTTATTTACTGAACCACCGAAAAGAATTTCAGTACTTTAATGTCTATGGACATCTTCAATATAATACAACTGTAGACGGTCATTGTTTGGTACATGCCCAAAATCTAGCCGTCTGTCCTCGGCCTTGGCGAGTTTTGGCGAATTATCGCCAAATTTGGCGATATTCAGTTATTTGGTCCATGCCAAAAGTATCGCCATTTGTTATCGTTCTTGGCGAGTTTTGGCAAAATATCGCCAAATTTGGCGATATTAAGTTATTTGGTCCATGCCCAAAGTATCGCCATTTGTTATCGTTCTTGGCGAGTTTTGGCGAAATATCGCCATATTTGGCGATAATCTGTCATTGTTTGGTTCATGCTTAAAATCTCGCCAAATGTCGTAGAAATCGACGAGTTTCGCCGAAATATCGCCAAATTTGGCGCCAAAAATTATTTCGTATTTTATATAATTGTAAAACTTTAACCCGTAGAATTTTGAACTTTTGTATTTAGAACTATTGTAATATCTAACTGTTTTCGATATCTTTTTTGACAGCAATCGGGAAGTGCGTCGAAAATATTTTTGTTCTAATAGACGTGCAAGGAAGTCATGTGTTGGACACATCAGATTTTTTTTATTGGACGGTATCAGTCTGGAATTTTTCTTGCACTTGAAATAATTTTAAGGAAATTCTTAGTTTTTGAGTTTGATTTAGATGATCAAAATAGCTTTCTTTAAGGGTGCCTCAGTGAATTAATTGAGAGAGGGACTGGGTCGTTGCAGGTTAGATTTTATTACCGGTTTCGATTGGATTTATTTCTGATGCAAGTATTGGGTTCCAGCTTGTGAAGCATGCAAATAGGCTTATTCACACCTTTCCGTTATTTTATTACAGGTTTTTTTCCGTTTTACTTCATGTCTCGAGTGTTTCAGACACCAAAACTACCAGGTACTTCCGGTGGTCATTCCATTGCCTTCAGTGAATGTGCATTCGTAGGATGTTCCAAAAATACCTTTTTTAATGAGTTGTGATTCATTTCTTCCCTTCGGTTAACTCGGACTACCTCCAAGGTTGCTTGTGCGGCGAGAAATAGGACTGCGTCGTCTGGCTTAGCAACCACAAATCTGTCTGTTACCTTAGATCGAAACCATCCCTAACTATAGTTATTTTAAGGAATATTGACAATATTGCCCTTTTTAAGGATTTTTTTAGCGTACTTTAAGAGATGTTGTTGTTTTTGTTGTCCTGTCCAGGTATAGAAGATTGCACTATCCCCGGAAACTTTAACAGATATTTCAGATTATTTCACTGTCATGACGAATACTCTTTGGCCATGTAAAATAATATCTTCACGGGCCATCTTTCACTTGTTGAGACGAGATCTTGATCAGTCTTCCAGATTTATTTTTTTGCTAATTTTGGGCATTTTTTTGCACCCCGCAACTTAGGGACTCTTTCTCATAGGGTGAGCTCGTTTTGAAAGCTTCGAGTCTTTTCATTCTTTAAAAAGTTTTACGCTGTCTCTCTCGGTTCCTGCCACCCACACATTGTTAATGTCTCACACTAATTAATATATATATTTTTTATTCTTCTGAAAGAATATAAGACGCTGACTGTTTGCGCTCAATGATCGCTGTCATTTCTGAGAGTTTTCGTCGATTATTAAGATAACTCACACTTTTTACGGCCGTTTTTAATAATTTTATAAGAAAAGCTCTTTCAATCAGAAATTTAGCCTGTTTATAATATCTGTCTTTCAGCTGTAACGGACTATTTTCATTTTTGTCAGAAAAGTTTGGTCACTTTTTTGTGTACTTTTGGCAAGCTTTCACTCATTTCTGTAAATTTAATTTCTCTTTTTCTCTTTCTTTGGTCCAATTTGGCGAAACTGGTCTTTGTTCATCAACGTCTAGTTTGTGGATGGGGCGAAATATACGCCTTCGCCTTGAATGGTAGGGTGGGAATGGTAGGGTGAAGGTTTTCATCTCCTTTCTCGCACTGACTGCATTTATAGGCTACTGGAAGTACAGTGCTTCCATTTTGTGTGCAATCAGGCAGGTCTTCCTTCTCTGCTCCGTGCTTCCATTTTTACAGTCGTTTCAGACTACGTTTTCACTACGCGATGACGTTGGCGTAAACCTACCTATTTTGGAATTTATTTTTATGGCTTCCTTTAGACATACTGTGTCGGAATGTTTCGCTCATTTTTCAGAATTCCTTTTACGATTTTCTTTGTCTTTTGTAATTATTTAAGGCATGTATTATTGCCGGTTCGATATGACTCCTGCTTTTGATGGAATCGATTCTGCTGCAACTATGCATATAGGGCTTGGACTTGTGAAGCATGCAACCGGGCTTCTTCACGCTTGTGCTGTTATTTGATTACAGATTTTTTTTCGCTTTACTTCTTGTCTTGAGTGTTTAAGACTCCGAAACTATTACCTTGAAGGTCATTCCATCATTTTTAGTAAGGGTACTTACGTAGCTTATTCCAAAGTACCCCCCTTTTTTTTTAGTTGTGATTAGTTTTTACCTTTTGGCTAATACGGACTAGCGATGCTCGTGCGACGAGAAATGGGCCAATCTGTCTGGCTTAACAACCTGTGTCTGTCTTGTGTCGCAACCATCCCTCATTATAGTTATTTCATCAATGCTGAAAATATTGGCTATTTAACAGATTTTTTTCTCACATTTTTAGAGATATTTAGTGTTTCGCTGCATGGGTCCATTCGCTTCAGCAGTGTAAAACAGTTTTATAGTCCACTTTCCTAATTTTTAGACGAAAAGTTTGTTCCATTTACCAAATAAAATTTTTCATTTAAAGAATGGACGCAAAACGTGAGCGTATTTTCATGATGACTCCTATTTCGCTGCCATTTTTGTTGGGTTTTCGAGAAAAAGCTTTGCACTATTATGGAATGTTCGTTTGTCTGTATCTAAATATTGTAGTTTTTTTACAATGGCACGAAGTTTGGTCCTTTTTATTTCATTTTTTGGCAAATTTCCACACGTCTTTCCAAATGGGTTTGTTCCATTGGATGAACACGGAAATCACATGGGATGCCTAATATTAAAAAAATAAATAATTGCTTTTAATAAAAGGCATTAAACCTCATCCAAGAATGGGAGGGATATTTTATTTTGTCCCGCTTGTATTCGTTCGCTCTCGTAAGAATAGGGCTCGAATCTGTGAGGCAAGTTAACAAGCCTATTGGCTCCTCCTCGCTATTTCATGGTCGTTTCAAGCTGTTTAACACTCTTTAAGGGTATGTTGAAACAAAATCTTTTTTTTTCTTCTAAAGTCTAAAAACTAATTTTAGGGTCCATCTTTCCGATGTTTAGGAGATTTTGGGAGCATTTTCCCCTTTTTCATAAACCATAATCTAGGTAATCGAGGTGTAGCTCTTGCATCCAACCGTGCTTGCCAGAAAAGAGGCACCCTTGGCGAAACACCGAAAAAGCGTCCTCTTGTCATTTTATTGCGCATTCGTAGCATTTTGGATTTTTGCCGATACTTCCTACAAAAACTCCTCCCATTTTAACAAGAGCTCCTTTTTGGGCCCCTATTGCATTTCTTAAACAGCTATGTTTAAACTAGGAGCTTGAACCATTATTATCAGGTTCCTTTTTTTTGTCTCAGTATAACTGGGTGACACGTAGCTGAAAGAGCAAGGCGTGAGTGAGTGACCCAGTCAAAAGACTTCTCTGACTTTATGTCCTTCCTGACTATTTCACATTCGGTTAATACGCTGATGTAATCCTCAAAATTCTAGATAGTCTAAAAATTACTTATAGGGTCCGTCTTGCACGGGTCGAACAGCCATCATTCGTGAATTTTTCCAAAATTCCTTTTTTCCTTCTAGCTGAGAAATGGATTCGGGTCACTTTGGACAATTTTCTGCAGGGGTGAAGCCTCACTTCGTTTTATTTATAAAGATGCTTTTATATTTTCTCATCTCGCTTTTGTTATTTACTCTATATTTTCAAAATTCACATTATTGGTTTTGCAACTGCTGCTTCAGCGGATTGGAAGCACAGATAGTACATTGCTTATACTCTACTTTTGGAATGATTTTTAGGATCTCTCAATCACTTGCGTGCCATTTTAACGGGATTTTCCATTTTAACACTTTAAATTCTGTTTAGGCTTATTAACATAGGTCTTTTGCCTCGGCAGTATGATGCGGAAAGTGCAAGTTGAGCGTCTTTCCAATGTTTAAAACAGTGCCATTTTCCAGTTTTTCTCAATTTTTCAAAGCTGGCTGCAAGCTAAGATTTTATTTTATTGGAGATGTATTTATAGGCTTTTGTAAAGAAAACTCAAAGAATCTTTTCTTTTTCTTCGCTATTTATTATTATTATTACTATTATTATTATCGTCGTTTCATACCACTTTTGATTCGAACCGTCGTTTACTTTCGTTGCAAATGCGCTCATACAAGTTTGGAAATGTATAGAATCTAAGATCTATCATTAAAGATCATTTCCTTTATGTTTGCCCGACTTTTCGTCGCCTGCATTTATTTTTCAACCGAATCGGGGTTATGTGTACAGCCTTTCGTGACCTACACACATCGTTATTGAAAGCATCGAGTCTTTCCAGAGTCATTGTTATGAAAACACAATTTCCCCCGACATTTTTGTTGGATTTCCAAGCATAGCTTTTTAACCATTATTTTGTCCTTTGAGTCATTCCGAGTTTTGACCGTGTCCGTCTTTGGCAGTTTGGCAGGCGCAGCCTGATATTCGAGACACATGCGCCCTAGCCCAGGATGGTAGGGAGGGATTTAGCTTGCTGCATGCGAAGCGTTTAACCCTCCTTTCACCCTGTTCATAGGCTGTTGTAGGGTTAAGGCTTGATCCAACAGGCTTCTTATCGCTTTTCTGCTCTTTTATTGCAGATTCTCTGCTCTTTCTTGCACGAAGCAAATAATTGTTTTTTTCGTATATACTTAAACTACATATAAGAAAATATGTCTTTTTCTTGTGGGCCTTCATAATGTGTGTGTTTTACCTTTACCTTTGCGAGATAATGAGGCCTGTCTTGTCCCGCATAGCATCTGCAAACGTCCTTCTCGCCTAACAAAACAAAAAGTCTGTCTTATCTCGCACATCAGCCGTTGTACTAAAATACTTCTGTGAAATACCGATCACATGGGTCATTTTTTCGTCATTCTAGCTTTTACTGATACTGAGTTAGTATTTCACTCACTCGTCTCCCTTCATTGTAGCAATAGCAATGTAAATTTGAAACACTCACGCTTAGCAAAGGATCAATGGAATTGTTCTGTATGCTTTAAGATAATTGATTTTGATCTTTTTAGTCTTAAGGACTGTTATTTGTATGCAAGTGTCCTATTTTTGACTTTTTTACTTTCCGAACATGTACCATGTAAGGAAAGTATTGTAATCATGAAAAAATTCGACTTCGAGATTTTGGTGTATTTACACGTTTTGAGGGCTTCTGAATCCATTTATGCTATTTTTACGAGATGTATGTATGTAATGTGTGTGTGTGTGTGTGTGTGTGTGTTCCCCTAAGGTGGAAACCGCGGACTTTTATGAGTATACACACCTTCTAACCGAGGACTTTTCGAAACCGAGGACGTCCTCGGTTTCTGAACATAGAAAATTCTTATTGTACTAGGATATTTAAGTTAAATTTAGTATGGTGACAAATTTTTAGTTGATTTTATTTTGAGTCCCCAGTTTCCGGGAAAAGTACACATTTTGGTGTGTAACGGTGTGTATGGAACCCGAGGTTGAAATTATCTGAGGTCCTCGGTGAAGCGGTAAAAAAAAGCATCACGTGACATGGGAGGGATTTTGGGAGCTTTTACTACGGAGGCGGGGCAAAGTTACTACGAGGTCAAAGGTGATTACTATAAGGCGTAGTACAATAAAGTAAGGAGTTTGATTGGTCGTTCGATTTTTAAGTGAAATATGCTTATAGGCAGTAAAATTAAGTTGCGATGTTAGGAAAAACGGTGGGAACCATGTTTTTTGTTTGTTTGTTTTGTTGTTGTTTTATGAACTGCACGTCTCCATAGAGTTTTTTTTCTCTTTCTTTCTTAATCACACCAGGCATTAGCGAATGGTGCGATCAAAATGTGCCGGACACTACGCTTCGTGATTTCTGAATATATTTTTTTTCTTTTTTAAGAATAAACTAATGTTCCCAATAAAGATTCTGCAAGAAAAAAAATCCTACATTAAAAAAAATAATAAAAAATTAGTAACTGTTTGCATTACTCCGTATTTATCTCAGATGTTAGGGACAGTCTTTACGCCTTTAGTTTTAACACTGCGAAATAAAATAATAATGATGGGAATGTGATGCACTGAGATTGCAGCGAAGAACATTAAAAAGTGTATTTAATTTATATTGTTTTATGTGTCCGCGTGTATAATTTTACTAAATGCTTTGTAAAAATCAAATTTGTAAGTATCTTTGAATTTTTTTAAAGTCTCAACACATATTTCAGGGTTTATTTTTAATTAGGATTTTAAAACAGTTTATTTTATTTTATTTTATTTTATTTTACTGATGTCCTTTTAAAATTGTTGTCAGCTAAACTTACTTTAGCCAATATTATCACCGCAAAGGCACATGAATGGTAATAACGAAAAAAAAAAAACATTTTTAAGGTATCGATTACAAAACACTTTCCAACACAATCTAATTAAATCACTTACAGAACCGGTTTTAGGGTAGAGCGTACGGTGAGACCGTACAGAGCGCCTCTGTGGGGACGCCAAAATACCTTACTTTATATTAGACATACGTACATTTGAGTGTCCATATGTTGTTTAAAGTTTCGTTTTAACCCCCTAAATACTTTCTAGCTGCATGTGTGGGTTTAAGGGGAGGGGGCGCATTTTTGTATTTCGCACGACTTAGAAAAATCATAGAAAAATACCCAGGTCCGGCATTAATCCCGTACTACTGCTTGACGGATAATAAATGTGTTCCTGCCCATCGTTGCAAAAATGAGGTGGTAGCGATTTCTTTTCTTTGAACTCTTTAG
Organism: Cheiracanthium punctorium; assembly: GCA_038373885.1. Taxonomy (NCBI): domain Eukaryota; kingdom Metazoa; phylum Arthropoda; class Arachnida; order Araneae; family Cheiracanthiidae; genus Cheiracanthium; species Cheiracanthium punctorium. The sequence continues at coordinate 9,594 of JAWZYV010001315.1, read as the reverse complement.
ACCTGTGTTGGTCCAGCAAGCTCCGAAGTAACAAAGTATAGAAGGCGTTGTTGTTATATCTTTACAATAATAGAAGCGAATAGATTAAACCAAATAGGATATTTATTTATTTTAATGGTTGTCCTTATAATCTATGAGACCTATTTTGTTCACCCTTTTAAAAGAGCTGACTTTGCTACCTTCAGCTATATTCACTCTTTTCGACGGAGAGCATTATTTCAAAAATATCTGGAATAGGCTCTTAGTCTTTTATTTGCTTTATCGAGGTTCAACTATATAGGTACGCTATAATAAAGGATTTATTTATTTGCCAGGCGAGGACAGCTCCCGTCACTAAATATGTCGTTTAGAGCTACTTTTAACAGTCATTGACTTTCCCCCCTTATATAACAGAACCTCATGCACTTAGCATTGAGCTCGTAAAACAAAGTCGCCCTAGTTTTGGAAGACCATTTATTCAACAGAGGACTTCCTAGACTCTCTGAATACATACATTCAACCGTAGGTGCACCCATGGAGGGAGCTATGGGGTCTAAAGTCCGCCCCCCCCTCCTCTAAAGCAGTAGATTTGGAACAGAAAAGCTTTTAAAATTGTCACAATCAAATTAAAAGATTTTAACTTTTAAAATTGTCTTCAAATTACTTCTAAAATAATTTTAAAAAGGGCGTTGGTTTTTAAATAAATACTTATAGTTAGTGTACGAAACACAGTAATTTTTTCGGTTAAAATGTCACTGAAAATATCAGATAATTAATTATGACTCTATAACAAGTTACGTTGACAGTGAGCTTGTGTTCTCTGGACAACTGGTATAGAATATTTTGACGTTATAAGAGAGTTATAACTATAATCGAAGTCACTATAACGGAGTAACGCAAAAAAGCGTAATTTTTTGCTGTCATTTTAAGAGAATTGTCATTTAAAGGGTGAAAAAAATGTTTCATAATCCTTGCAAAGTAGGGAAAATACGGGCAGGCACAATATTAAATACTATAATTCGATAAATATTGTAGCATCCAGAGCCCCATCAAGCTAAAACTGGGCCCAGGGCCTAATATGCATTCGGGCCCTACCCCTTTCTTTTAATACTATTACAACTTTTTAAAAATTTTGATGCATTACAGTATATTACATTAACATATAAATCAGGACTAATACGCATTCATTGTTTGATTTTACTATATTTATTAGACGAAAAAACTAAACTGTGCCAAATTTAATGAAATAATATTTTATGAAATATTTGTAAATTTTTTAATTAAAACTAAAAAACAAAGTGGCCCCTGATAATCATCGGCCCCTGGGCCGTGGCCCGTGCGTTAATCAGGCCCTGTTAGCATCTCAGCCAAGCTTTTGTCTTCGGCTTCAGGGTTGATAAACTAAACGAAAATAACATTCTCTGTGCTATTTTTGAAATTTTCATTTTATCATTACATTTTGTACACAAAAAAATTACTTCCCACCCCCTTCGAAGGAATTTTTTTAAAGTGGTCTGTGGGTAAACTGGAAGTGGAGAAGTGGCCCGCGAGTGAAGTTGAGTTGGGAACCACTGCACCCCTCCCAAACAAAAATCCTGGTGGCGCCACTGCATTCAACAGAGGACTCCCTGAACACACACATTCAACAGAGGACTCTGCTCAAACACACACCTTCAACAGAGGACTTCCAGAACACACACATTCAACAGAGGACTCTGCGTAAACACACACCTTCCACAGAGGACTTCCAGAACACACACATTCAACAGAGGACTCTGCGTAAACACACACCTTCAACAGAGGACTTCCAGAACACATACATTCAAAAGAGGACTCCACGTAAACACACACATTCAACAGAGGACTTCCTAATCACACACATTCAATAGAGGACTCTTAACACATACATTCAAAAGAGGACTCCACGTAAACACACACATTCATTAGAGGACTTCTAAATACATGCATTCAACAGAGGACTTAGCCAGACTTGTGTCTACGGTTAATTTTTCGTTTTCGCCTTAATACAACCCGCAAAAAAGTTAATATTAATGACTTTGCTCAATATAAAATGCCTGAGAAATATTTATTTATTGACTTATTTGGTCTTTATATATATATATTTATTTTTTAATTTCTGGAATTTTCGAATTTTTACTCCTCAACTATGGGCCGTACGGGTCGGGCCGGGCCGTGATGTTTGTTACAAATGTGTTACGGGCTCGGTCCGGGCCTACAAATTCAAGAATCATCGGGCTCGAGTCGGTCCGGAACTCTATTTTTAGGCCCGTGCAGGTCTCTAAGTTGCGGACCTACCACAGGCTGGGGTTAGTTTTACTGGTGAGCGGAAAAAAAGCCACTTTTAATGGTACTCTACTTTTAATAGTTTTATGATGTAACATAGTCGTTATATGCTAGTCGATGAGGAAAGGAGCGTAGCCAGAAATTTTTTTCGGGGGGGGGGGGGGTTGTATAATTTGTATTGATAAACTTAATTTCTTATTGACGACAAAAATCTGAAAGCTCTTAATAACTAATTTTGAAAGTTTCGGAGGGCGATATATCCCGATATCCCACTCCCTGGTTACGCTCCTGCAGTGACGTAGGAAAGGGGGGGGGAGGCATTGTGGCTCGAGCCCTCCCCCATACCTTTGGAGGATGATAGAAAATAACCATATATCGATGTCTTTTTCAGTTTTCAGAATCCATGAAAACATAGTGTGATCCCCCCCCCTCCCCCCAAACCTACTGAATCGCTACTCTACTGAGCCCCTATTGGATTGAGGGGTGACCTAGCGTTGAGCTATGGCTTATTATTACTGGTTTTCTTTTTAATGCAAGAGTTTATTCTGATTGATGGCAATTTATCCTTTTAGCTCTTTGTTTTTAATAAATTTTAGAATAAGAACGTTTTATAAGTATATATATATATTGATATACAGGGTGTCCAGCCTTAATGTGACCCAATAGCTAATTTGCGGACCGTTTGGTTTAGATATGCACTTCCAATTTGAAAAATGTTTTTAAAAAGGTAAATAATGTTTTTGCGTGCTTTTCGAACTAAAAAACCCATTTACAAAAAAATTACAAAAATTAAATTTTTGTACGGTCCCCAGGTCCTATCATTTATATTTAGGAAAAGATGAAGTTCACAAAAACAAAATAAACACAAAAAGTTTAATTTTATTACAATAAAAACTGACCGAGTTATGGAACTTTGAAAATCATACATTTCATCCATTTTCTCGGCCATTTTCAAGACGGTCCCTTACTAGCTTCTTGAAACTGGCCGAGAAAATGGATGAAATTTATGATTTTGAAAGTTCCATAACTCGGTCAGTTTTTATCGTAATAAAATGAAACTTTTTGTGTTTACTTTGTTTTGTGTACTGCATCTTTTCCTAAATATAAATGATAGGACCTGGGGACCGTATAAAAATTTAATTTTTGTAATTTTTTTCTAAATGGTTTTTTTTTTTTTTTTTTTTTTCGAAAAGCACGTAAAAACATTCTTTACCTTTTTAAAAACATTTTTCAAATTGGAAGTGCATATCTAAACCGAACGGTTCGGGAATTAGCAATTGGGTCACATTAAGGCTGGACACCCTGTATAAATATTTCTAGTTTTGAAAATATTAAATTTAAACAATGATACTCCTATTTAAAGATGCCTTTTTAAAAATTAAATTATAGTATTAATAAGCCAAAAACAACTTTTAAAAAATCTTCTTTAAATTAAATGTTAGTGTAATTGTAATGTTTTTAAAAAAATTTTAAATGCTGAAAAAAAAACACTTTTTAAAGGAAACTGGTTTAAAATGATTTAAAACTCATTTCTTAAAATATAAAATATTGGCTATATATAACTGTGATTAAAATTAATAGTTAATTAGTTTTGTTAGAGTAGTTAATTAGTTTTTTAGAATAGTTTTAATAATTATATGTTACTATTTTTGATATTGAAAAGCTTACATCCTTCACAGACTTTGATTAAACATCTGTAAGCCTTCTTATGACAAAGCTTAAACTTTCTACATCACCTCATTAATGCGAGGGAGTATATTTTACTTATTGGGAATTTCTGTAAGAGGGCTGTATAAAAAGTAAAAGTTTGTAATTCCTTACATTTAATTTCCTGAAAATTTTATTCGACACCATAAAGTAACTTTGTAATTATATATGTCTAAGATCAATATTTAAAGAAGAAAATCCTAGGTCAGTGCTTTTAAGACACCCTCTCTAATAGGGATTGGAAGGAATTATGATTTCTATCTAATTATTGTGTTCTATTTAATTAATGTGCGAGGGCTGACTGCTTAATTAAGGCATGCCTTGGCGGAGAACTTTTTGAGGGGTTATAACGCTTATTCAGGTTACAACTGGAGAAAACAGTTGCGCCGTAGACCAGGACTCTGGACCTGCATACTTCAGCCCTTTACCAAATTGTCATGAAATTAGTAAAAAGTATTTATATTATAATGCAAAAGGTTAAAAATATTTTTTAAGCTTTATAAGTTAAATTTATATCTTATAAAGTTCTTTCTCTTGCCCCTCTTTGATATGCCAAAAAAAAAAAAAAAAAAAAAAAAAAAAAAGAAAAACCATTAAAACATAAAAAAAATAAAACCCTCTCCCCATACACACCTATGTGCTAATTGAAATCCCAATTTAATAGGGATTTTATTTCTTTGATATCTTAACACTTCTATGTCATCAGCGTACCAGAATGCAGTTTGGGGTCATCTAATTCAGTGTTTCGATACCTTTAGTCCTCTTATCTGTTCATGTATTAGCAAGACGTAGCAAGAAATTCACCTTATGACCTCCTATTCACAGCGTTGCTCCCTTGCAATACTGAGAAGTAACGTTCGACCCAGAAGGAAAATATTCAGAGATATTATAACGTTGCACATATAATACTACTTTTCAGCATTTAAAAAATTATTTTAAAAGTCTAGCTTAGTTTAAGATAATATCTCATAATATTAGTTTTTTATTGTATATATTATATGTAGATTCACCAGTTTAAATAACCCCTTTTCCTTGACTACGTCTTTTATCTTAAAGACTTATTTATGCCAAACTTAAGGTTAATGAAATCATGCTGAAAGTCGTTACAGCTTCTAAAATTATTAAAAGTCTTGTTCCATATTACTTCACTAAAAATATTTACACTATCTCTCTTCCCCGAAAAGAAAATATAAATAAATAAATAAATAAAAATAAGGTACTGCGATCTCTTAATTTTTTTTTAAATTTTCTTTCCAAATCAAAGAAAAACATGAACACTTAGCTCAGCCAGTTGTAATTTAAAAGGTCGGTAACATCAAAGAAAGTACAGCGGGAAGAGAGGATACAGAAAATAGATAATGTGCACTGAGCTTCATTGTAAGGTATTTCAAACCCTGCAAGAAAAGCGGATTTTTAACGGTCCGTAATGGTCGTTTTCAGGGCCCGATTATGACCAACAGGGCCCCCGGGCATTGATGAATTTGGGGGTCCCCATCTATAAAATTTATTTTCTTTTTCATAAAATTTTAACTTATAAAAGAATATTTCAGAACAACATTTGAAACTGGGGGCCCTTTCGAACCGGGGGCCTTGGGCAAAGTCCCTATTTGCCCATGCGATAGGGTCTGGTCGTTTTTACTGGACCAACAAACAAAACAAAAGTACTTGTCAGTGCTAAATGTACCTTTAAGATTCTGTAATGATTTAAATGCCAAACACGGCCCTTTTATCTCCCTCTAACGCAAAAATCAGTCACACCGCACTAGGGTCGGAGCTGCCGAGAGGGGAAAACTTCTGGAGAGCCTGGGTGGTGGTCACGTGAATGGTCTGTGACGTCACGCTAAAGGATGGGATTTTTGCTGGTTATCGTATTAAAAGCAATGAGGATTTTGGACATCATGCTGGTAGTTTAACGCTGTCGTTCTTTTGTTTAAAGGTGTGTAAGCAATCTGTGTACATAATACATTTATACTACAAACCTAAAATGATAAAAAAAGCGTCATTTAAAAATATATTACTATTTAAACTATTTATTTTTCTATCTATATAAATGCCTTCGTCTTGCTGCGTTCCCGGCTCCAAGTCAAAATGTAAGAAAATGTAAACGTGTGCAAATTCACGCAAGATGAACAAAGGGTGAAATGGATGCGTAGGATTCCTAGAAAAAATTAGACGCCTAACAAAAATACATACGTTTGTATCAAACATTTTAATGCAAACGATATTATAAAAGAGAATAAAATTCAGAAGCCCGATGGTTCTTTTTTGATTATAAAAAGAGACAAATATTAACTGGCGCCAAATGCAACACCCAGCATTTTCCCAAATTTGTCGTCATATTTATCAAACTCCATCAAAAAAAGTAAAAGAGTTAATCCAGAAGAAAGGAGACAAAATCAATTAAAAGAAAAATCGAAGATTGAAAAATTTAAGAAAAAAAATGATTTGATCAGTTCCATTGAAGATCTGGCAGAGAAAATTATATTAAAAGCTCCATGGCAGTGCTTTATTCAGCAAGAATTTGCAGTATATGCAAGCTGGATGTTGACACAACACCCATTTCTCTGTCATCGAGCTTAAAAAAATTTCTGATCTTTCATTTGAATTATTTACTAATAATAATCGAGTTGAAGAACTTATTTTAACCGGACAATTGGATAAAGAGAAGAAATAAGGAAATATACCCAGATAAAGGATTTGCTTTTTTATACACAAAAAGGAAAATAAAACAAAACGAACTAGAATGTATTTTAGAGCAGCTCTCTTCCTTTATCCACCAAGAAACTGAAATAGATGAAGTTATGCTTCATAAATTGAAACTATTAGAAGAACAAATTTAATTAACTTTTAGGAATCCTTAGGCCAGGAAGTACAGTCCTGAGTTAACCGCATGGGCATTTTCCATTTATATAATGTCTCCAATGTGTTATCGAGAAATTTATAATCTTGGATTTTTATGTCACCCACATGAAAGAAATCAATGAAAACTTTCATCTAATATACAGTTTGAAGGTACTATTGAAGATATAGAAAAAAGTATTTTTTTTACGAAAAAAGGTGGAAAAATTAGAGCCATATGAGCTATCTGTTGATGTTCTGCTCTATGAGATTATAATACAGCCTCAAATTAACTAATGATTTTTTGTCGGGATTTAGCTTAAATAAAAACACTGTAACAATCGTAAAATGACGTCAAAGCATCGTCATCCTTTTAGTTACAATCCACCCAACTAACTAAAATGGCGCGAGCTCGCGATTTTCATTTATCCAGTAATTCGCCTAATTTTGGTATTCTAAAGTTTTTAGTGAAAGATGTTTGCAAGAAAATATTGTAAGAGGATTTTTTTGTAATGGTTGTAAAAAATAAAATGATGTTTACAGCTAGCTAAAAGTGGCGCCCAACGTAAAAAATGGTACAGATAAGTGAGTGACGTTTTATTTTTAAGTGAGTGACGTTTTACTTTAAATTCAGGAAATATGGCGTATTTGGGTAAGGCGCGGAAGGAGGATCTAATCCTGCTTGCCCAAGAGATTGGGGAGGAAGAAGTTAGTACAGACTTAAAGATTATAGATCTTAGAAATTTAATTATGAAGTCTAAGAATTATGAGGAAGTGTTTGTAAAAGATGTCCTATCAAATATAATTGAAGTTCGGAAATTAAAAGAACAAGAAATAATTAATGACAAGAATCTCGAAATAGAAAGGCTTAGGTCCCAACTCGAAGCTCATAGGTTAGGCTTGCCAACCGAAATTAATAGAGCTAGTGTAGAAATGAATCAGTCTATCTTGGAAGTACAAAAACTTTTACCAGTTTTCTGTCCAAAGGAAGATGATATGGGTTTATTTTTGAATTTGTTTGAAAGGCAGTTAAACTTCTTTAATGTGCCTGATTCTAAATGGGTTGCTTATTTGATCGGTGTGCTACCAGCCGATATCGCCAAACTTATTGCTAGGGAGCCAAATGAGAAGACTCAGAATTATAAATACGTTAAAAACTTGTTATTACAAAGGTTTAAGCTTACGGCAGATAAATTCAGACAGTTATTCTGTCAGCATAACAAATCGCCTGACGGTACTTGGCGAGATTTCTATTTTGAATTAAGGACATACCTTGAAGGTCGTATTTCAGAACTGGGTATCAGTGATTTCGAAAGCCTTAAAGACTTAATAATTGCCGACCAAATAAAAAGAAAAACCCCATCAGAAATGAGAGATCATTTTATGGATGAATGGGCAGACTGGAATTCTCCTAGTGAATTAGCTGAAAAGCTTGATGCTTATGTAAATATTCGAAATAATTTAGGAAAAGACTCTGTCTACTTTAGAAAGAAATTTAGTGGATATAAAACTAGTTCGCCAAAACGAGACTACCAGTCTAAATGGTCTGAAAGAACACAAATAAAATCTGTCTCAGATGATAGAAATCCTTTAACATGTTACGGTTGTGGTAACCCTGGATACATAAAGGCAAAATGTCCAAATTGTTCAAAAAACAGAGAAGAACAAACTAGATTTAATTCTGTACATATGTACACTTGTTTGGGTTCACCCCCTCCAACTGTTTTGTTAGACATATCCATTTTTGAAGCAACTGGAGCTGTTTGCGCGGATACTGGTGCTAGCCGTTCTATTGGTGGAGAATCCTTATATAAATTTCTCAAGGAAAGAGGCCAAATATTCACGGATCTAGAACTTTCTATGCAGTTAGCTGATGGTCATCGAACTACGTCTAGAGTGTTGAGTGCTGACGTGCCAATTACGATTCAAAACCGAACATTTATTACGAATCTTATTTTCTTGCCCCATGCTAAGGGAAATCGCACTCTGTTGGGTGTAGACTTTTTACAAAAATCTGGTATTGTGTTAGATATCAAGAGCGGGTTTTGGCACTTTGATGACACACCTCGTCACAAATTCTCGTTTGCAAAAGAGGATCCAAATCTGGAAGAAACTGTCAAAAATATCGAAGTAAATTTTTATTCTTTGAGAGAAAGCGAAGGTTCAAGATTAGATTCTGAAGAAAAAGCATCGTCATAATTTTAGTTACAATCCACCCAACTAACTAAAATGGCGCGAGCTCGCGATTTTCATTTATCCAGTAATTCGCCTAATTTTGGTATTCTAAAGTTTTTAGTGAAAGATGTTTGCAAGAAAATATTGTAAGAGGATTTTTTTGTAATGGTTGTAAAAAATAAAATGATGTTTACAGCTAACTAAAACACCCAAAAAGAGAACAGCATCCAAAGCTGTATGATCTCTATTTTCGAAGATATTGTTGCCTTATTTCCTGTTCGAAATATGACTGCAAAAGACCTGTGTGAATTGACTAAAGTATTTATCAGGAATGTAAGAAACGCAGATTTCAAGATCATATCTATAATTGCGGATAACAACAGAATAAACCGTAATATGTGTATTGAAATAAGGGGGGGGGGGAGGTGAACTGAAATCAAGCGTACTCTTTGAAGATTCTGATGAATAAATTTTTATTTTGTTTGATTCTGTGCACATTTTGAAAAGCACAAGAAATAACTTATTATGATTAGTAATTAATATAAATATTTCAATTAATTTTCAGTAATTAGTTTTTAAAAGTACAATTAA
>JAWZYV010001314.1:0-17915 GCA_038373885.1 Cheiracanthium punctorium | reverse complement strand
AATTTGATAATATCCCCTTTTCTATGTTTTCCGATGTAAGACATGTTTACTGATACAAAAATTGAGTACTTACAGTTTGTAGTCTTCGGCGATCAGACTCGCCCTGGTAATCCACCACTGATATGTGAGCACACAACACTTTCCTTGAAGCACAAATACTTTAAACAAATATCAGTTCAATATTCCATATTATTCTTCACATTTATCCAATTCTATTCTTTTCAATTTAATCAGGTTCTATGGAATCTAATTCTTATTCTGTCCCGGCGAAAAATTACGAAAAACTAGAGGGTTTTCGATATCCCGGTGAAAGCCCCCAGAATTTGTAGAGGATCGTATGCTGACCCAGTGGTGGGAAAAACTACTTTTTTTTTGTAGCGCGCTACAACTACCGCTACTTTTCGAAAAATGTAGTTAACTACAACTACAACTACTTTTTGACAAATGTAGTTAGCTACACTACTTTTGAAATGTAGTCGCTACTTCGCTACTTTTTCGCTACTTTTAGGAGACAAATTTTGCTAACAGATTCAATTTGCATTACATTCATATTTAAGGATATTTATATCCTAATTAGAGAAAACTATCGATATCTAAAGCCTTGGTTTTCTACTCGCGTCCAGCGTGATTAATGACCTCAGCGGGTGTCTCTCGCGTCCAAAGAACGCGTTTATTAAAAGGTGGTTTCCTTGTAGCGTTGAGCGCCGCAGATTTGGTGGACGCACGAAAGACCCCGGGCACCTTTTCGCCTTTAATTAGAAAAAACTATTGCTCTAATAAACAACTACCAGGCGAGTATTTGAGCAGGGGGAGGCGGGCCCCCTCCGAAAATGTAAAGCAATTATTAAAAAGGAGCTATTTTGAAACATTTCTTTTAACTTTAGAACAATAAAGTTTAAAATACCGAATCGTCCCCCTCCCCCCGAAATGGAAGCCTATATATACGCTACTGGCAACTACTGCTAATTATTGAAGTATTGCTGAAACTAATTAAGTTTTAATACCTCTATGATAAAAATAAATTGGGAAAGTGAGCTCTGAAAGCATGAGAAAAATCATGAGAACTAAAAAAGTTTTTAAAAATATAATAATAAAATGGATGTCTGAACGGGAAAAAAAGGCCCGTTTTGAGACCCCTTTCATGTTGTACAAACATTCTAGTTTCTTGAGCACAAATCAAAATTAATGAGTATAAAGGCCTTTTTTCATGACTTACCAAATTAGTGATTTATGACGAATGACCCGTGTGAACCATGTAATATTGTATAATTGTTTTAATTGAAAACATCACATATGATATGCATATTATAAAATAATGAAAACAATTACTAATTAAATTCATGATATATCTATTTAAAACATTGCATTAAAAAAATCCTCTATATATGTTAAAGAAATTTTAAAAGTTATTATCATCAACACAACTTTTTCTTTGTGTTAGGTATAAAAGAATTTTATAGAATTATATTGTTATTTTAAGGCTAAGAGAGAGATAAGTCTCTAAGGATTTTACAAACTATTAATTATTAATAGAAATTCTCATATTTTCGTATTAAATTCTGAAAATTATTACACAAAAAACCTAATAATTTAAATATAATAGACACTTTAAAATTTTAACGAAAGAAAGCAGAATTTCAACATATTCATGGAAGACTGCCATGCCTCTAGTATAAAATAAAAACACCATAAATTTATTCAAAAACATGTTTATTAAATTTTAACAAGAGCTGGATCTCAAAATTGTTATCCGCCAAACATGATCGTCGAGGAGAAAATGCGTCCAATGCAATCGAAAACAATCTTTGTACAGATGCACTGGACGGCACGCCAGTGTTAGTTTTTTTGAAGGCTTCTTTCATATACGTGTACGCCGAAAGCGAAGATAGGGGTTTAATTGGCTCTGACAAGAACCTTGTAAGTTCTTCCTCGTAACTATTTCGAGTGCATGCGAAAGAGAAATTAAAAAAACCAGAAAAGTCATCATCCATGGGCTGATCCTCGATACTGATATCTGAAGTTGTCGGAAACATATTCTGGAGGTATTCCTCCATCCATTTTTTTGGCTTCGGTCTTCCTCTCCTCCTCAATCCAGAATAGTTTGAATCTGGGATGGAAACAAGCTGAGAGAACAGTTTCTCTGTCCCACAGCAAATGACTAAATCTCGTTTCCACCTGACAACTGAAGATTTTGCGCCCCCTCCTATTTTTTAAAAATGCAACTAGGTAGCTTTCATATACCATTTAGCGCCCCTTGGCCGATGCTGCGCCCAGGTACAGTTGACCTTCCTTGCTCCCCCGTAGCCAGGGACGGCCCGACACGGTAAGCAAGGCATCGGAGCGCCATATTCGAACTAAAAAACTAAGGAAAACTTAATCTGGAGCATAACACGGGGCTTCTTTACGTTTGCAGGGAGGCTCCACGTACCCTAGATCAGCTCTTGCACCTAGCTACGCCACACATTTAGCTATAAAAGCTTTCAGGGGTTAAAATGAGGCTTCAATAATATACGGACTGTCAAATATGCATGGTGCTCTGAAACTCATTGACAAAAAGTTAGAGTGGTAAAGGTAAATAAGACGGTTATGAATCACGTAACAATGTAGGGTTTGATAAGTCGTCCTCGAGTACCTGTTAATAATTTATTTTTTCACAGAAAGTTCACTAAAATTCACTTAACATGATTGATTACTACTGTACATTGACTAAAAGATTTATTATTAAACAATTATTAACAGGTAAATGAAACCATTTCCGACATCCACAGTGCTATATTATTCTGAACAGCCTTGGTAGAGATGGCGCCCGGTGCGGTCGCACCGTTCGCTCTACCTTAGGACCGAATCTGAAAACTGTCACTACAAACGAAGAACACTGTAACCGAGGTCAGCAATATTTTTAGCCCCTGAAATAATATCTTGGATGCATATGCTTATACCTTTTGTCCCTTTTCAACAAACTCAAAAAAGATAAGGTTATCAACTCGTAAAAAAAAAAAAAAAAAAAAAAAAAAAAATGTGTACAATTTCTACATATTTACTTTCTTTTTTTCAGTTTCAGGTTCCACGAAAAATGTACTAATCAGTTTTTACACTTCTTTGAGACAAAAAACATTCCGAGTTGTAGAACATAATCACGTGATTAATTAATGTTTGAAAAGCTACAATACTGCAGAACTGTCATTACTCTTGTGGAAGTTGAACACACCACCAGGACACAAGGTTAATAAAGAGTGCCCAAACTCAAAAAAGTGCACTGTAACGTCGAAAAATGACCAAACCTTAATATAAATAAACTTAGTAAAACTAAGCATAAATAAAATTGTTGTTCAATGCATCGATCATAAGGAGGAGGCAAAGAGAAAATTAAAAATGTCGGTGACTCTTCCAGAAGCGGTCTCGATGCTTTCAAGAAAATTCCTGTGAGAAAACCGTAAGTTTTTCTCACGCTTCGTAGTTTTCCGTAGATGGTGAGTGAGAGGATGGGGGGGGGGGATCGCTAATTGCGAGGACTGACTATATATCATGTCAGATTTGAAAGGATATCGCCTAAAAGGAAGTTCACGGAATACTGGACACTGAATGATTGGCAATCATCCTGGCAAGTGGACACTACACTGTATTTATGGGTGCAATAAAAAAAAAGATCAAAGAAAATTAATGATGTTACAAAAGCATACAATTTACAGATATGTAAAATTCCTTTTCGAAAGCAAAAAATACTCATTTTTATGTTGATTTATGTTGCAAACACGCAATAGCAGTCAAAAATATGCAGACCCTGATCAGACATAGAAGGGGCCCCGGGGCAAAAAAAAAAAGGTTGTTTTGGGCCCCTATACTATTACAGACTTTTTAACTTATTTGTGATTGTTTTCTATTTTCCCAGCATAAAAATAAAACATTTCAAAATAATTCTAAAATTAAATTAAAAATTACCCATGTATTTATACTCATTTAGAACAAGAATGTGCATTTAAAATTGATTTTAATATTTTTTTAATCCATTTGTATTATTAGCGTATGTGTGCGCTGAGTTCCACCTGCCAGAAAATTTTCTTTTCTTCATCATAATATTTAAAAAAATGCTAACTAATGGATATTTTGTGATAAGTACATATGGCCATAAATTTTCAATAACGCCTTTAATTTCTATTTTATTGATCTAGTCTTAGAAACCATTATCATTGTGTTAGAAAGAAGAACAGAAAATAAGTCTCGAAGCCTTTTTATTGTTACACAATTATGATATAGATAAAGGAAATTTAGCTTAATAAAAATTATTATTGCAGCATATATAAATTTAATATGCAATAAATGGAGAGATTTGCAAGGCCTTTATTTTTCAGGGGCTCACGGGCCCACACGCCCGTGTGATAATGAGACTCTCGAGGCAACATCAAAATAACCTCTGTTCAACTTTGGACCTCTCTTACCTTCCTTTTTTTTCCTCTTTATGGCAGATTGGTGATTCTACAAATAATACTGAGAACGATAAAAAGAAAAAAGATGCACAATGTCAGGCTTCCGCTTCAGGCAAAGCAAACCCCCTCACCCCCCCTCGTGTGCGTGTGTCCCCTGGGAGGGGGGGGGCGGGGGAGTGATTGGGTGTCTTTCAAGCATCAGTTTCAGTTATGCTTGGAGTCAGAAGAGAGAGAAATTGCACCACGGGATCAATCGCCGGAAATGATGACACGGCAAAAGTAGCTTCCAAAATTCGCTACAAACTACTGTTTTTTTGTAGCGCGCTACACGCTACACTACTTTTTAAAAAAAGTAGCGCGCTACACTACAAACTACAAAAAAAAGTAGCGGCTACTGTAGTTTCGCTACAAGTAGCGCGCTACTCCCCAGCCCTGTGCTGACCCTATGAGTTGACGAATTACTGTTATGCGTTTCTAATTAAAAGCAGGACATAACTCAATGATGAGTCGAAGGATCACACACACACATTTAATAAATCTTCTATTTACAAAGTTATACTAGAAGTCTTTTACACCACTTAGGTACGTTAACAAAATATCATCCACACAGGATTCACTTCTTTAGAAGAAACAATAAAACAAGCCACCTAGGCATGCACGAAAAGTTCCATCATCGTTCAATATCTCCGAACGTCTCTCTCCGTCAACTTCACTCTAACTAACGGCTCGCTTCTTCCGAATTCGCCAGCCAACGAAAAACAAAACACCACGTGACCTTCCACGTCAGGGGGGGTCTCGAAGGAAGGGGTGAATGATCTCTCAGCCCCTTTCAGCAGCTGCGCTCTTATGGAAACTTCGGGTTCTACATAGATCTTAAAAGTTTATATGTTGTCTTAGTCAAATTATATGCATTACAAATAATTCACAGAATACACCTAAAACTTGTAACATTAAATAAAGGAGTAAGAGTAACCAGCAAAAAGAGTATTTGCCTAAAATTTCTAGATTCCGACGAATACTTTCAAGATAGCGTTTTAAAGGTTTTGCAATTGATGCAATATGCATAAGATACAGAATTGCAACTTTTTTTTTTTTTTTTTTTTTTAAATATTACTTTTCAGTCATTAACTGCAAAAAGTGTTTTTCTCATTTAAAAAAAAAAAATTAGAATTAGTTGAAAAACTCCGTCTATTTTATACTGATAAAAATAAAATGATATTCCTCAGCTGTTTTAAGGGGATAAATGTGTAAACCAAGTAGTTTCTTGAATCTTAAAAGTATGTCAAATCCAGCAGCATGTAAGATTAACACACAGTTTTAAGGAAGCAAATATTCCAAAATACGTTTTAAAGAAAGCTAAAATGTTAAAACAACTGGAAGAACTTCAAATAAAAAAATCAAATGATAGTTAGAATTGCATTAATTTTATGAATAAAAATTATCAAATCTTCATTTGTAGATTTGGAAAAATTAGTTTTCATACAAATTTCCTATTCCAGGTTTTTAGGCCTGCTGTCCACCTTAGGGGTACTTACAGTTGCAAGTTTTCTTTTATTTGAAGTTCTGCCAGTTAATTTGTCATTTCTAGTTTTGTTGTAGTTATTCAGGAATATGTTTGATAGTATTTTAATGCAATCATTGATTACGTGAGCTGTAGTTTTACCACATTTGCAAATACCTTCAAATGAAAGTCCATCCGCCTGTAATTTTTCTTTGCACAGTTCACAAAGTAAATATCTTTGATTATTAAATTTCAAAAATTCTTCTTCAAATTTTTCTGAAATGCACACTTGAAAAATTTTAAATGCAGCATTGCATATTGAAAGAGTTGTTTTATTTGGCCATAAAAGTCCACCTCGATCAAGTTCTTGCAGGTAACTCTTTATGTCTTCATCAATGTCAATGCACATCTCCTTGTCAGTAGCAAGGTTTTCTTTGCACATTGAACATGACTTTGAAGCCTTTCTAGCAACATAACCTGCAATAAAAACTAAAACCTTCATATTAGATTCTGAAATTTCGATAGTTTCAGAAAGAGATATAGCATCTAAGAAAAAATCTGACATTTCAGGAACATCTTCTTCATCTTTGCATGAATCTAAGAAGTCTTTAACATTGAAGGAACCCATTTTAGCTGATTTCAAATTTAATAAGCTTAAAACTTTTAATTTTCTTTCAGATTCTAATACTTGATCAATAGATATTTGGTAATTTCCTCCATTCATACATCTGTATTGACCAAATCGTGCCTCTAAACAGTCTGTTTGAAATTTTCCCAACAGAATGTATTTTGGTGAAGGAACAATATTTTGAAATAAATACTTGCAAATTAACACTAATGTCTGCACTGTATGATTTAATGCAAAGTAAGTTTCTTTTGATAGTTTTCCTGATCTAGAACCAGCTTTTGCAAAAGGCGGAGGTGGAAGAGACTCCCAATGCTGAAGCCACAAGACAAAATTTTCTAAAAATTGCATGTTAGGGCAATCAGAGCTTCTTACAGGGTCACTGAATGGATCTCTCTTATGTTTGCCTTTATGCGGGGTTTTTACATTAACCATTTTCCAAAATTTTGAAAATACATCTATAAAGTGCACAGTTCCAAAAACATCTTTCCCAATTTTATTTTCAGACTCTTTTAATGCCGGAATAAGTTTCTCATCAAACAGCTTCAATGCATTACCAACATTTTGACGTTCAAGGTGATTGGGATATAGAGATTTTCTATTTAAGCTAGGAGCCAGTTTTAAGTTGTTGTCGCACTCTTCTTTATACAATATTTTTAAATGTGTCAAACTAGCATATAATACAGCCTTTTCATCAAAACTATGGCCAGATTC
Organism: Cheiracanthium punctorium; assembly: GCA_038373885.1. NCBI lineage: Eukaryota > Metazoa > Arthropoda > Arachnida > Araneae > Cheiracanthiidae > Cheiracanthium > Cheiracanthium punctorium. The sequence goes on along the minus strand of JAWZYV010001314.1, from coordinate 10,651 downwards.
TAAAAACTTCATGAGAGGAACAAAAAATGTTTGATTTGTGTCATGATTGTTCAGCCAGTTGTTACGAACACTTTTCATACAATGTACAGTATCAAATAATAAAAAAAGTACATCACCTGAAGAACTTGGATTAGGTATTGATGGTTTAAGTTGACCTCCACAAAGTTTTTCATATGTCTTTCGGTTTACACGATTATTATCGGAAGAGACATATAAAACTTTATAGCCTGCTTCATTTAAAATTCTAAGTACCTGGTTTAAAATCAAAAACAGATCTTCAGCAGTTTGATTCTTCACAGGAAATAGTCCAACAACATCTTTATTTTTAGAGAAAAGGGAAGTAATCATAAATGCCTGTATTGTAGAAGCTTCAGTGTTATCCATATTCATTGCTACTCCTTCTATCCTACCACCTTTATAGCTTGTTCCTGGCTTGATATAAATTTCATCCATCATTAAGCCGACTATTTTTTCTGTTTGCGACAGTTCACAAATTTTTTTTTCAGGTATTTTATTTGAGAATTTTGTACTCCAGCCTGTAAGCTTCCCAAACTTTGTAGCAATGTTTTTAAATAAAAAGGATGAGGTAATATTAATTTACTCGAGTCACGAATAAGCCTGTATGCTGTAGGACTACTAAAATAAAACTTTGATGCAAATAATAACATATCTGGTGAATATCTCGGAGATTTCATTGAACATAAATGCAATTGTTCAACTAAAAATGTCAAAGTTTCACTTATGGTAATATTGTCGCAATCTGCAACTACACTATTACAAATTGCAACAACACCTTTTAGCTTATCATGGTAAGACATTTCTTTATCGTATGAACTTAAATGGCTGATTAAGCAATCGAATGTTGACCACAAAGTACATGTCATTGTTGAACCTAACAGCCATATCAAATTTGATTCGGGTACAGGCACGCCATCGTGCCAGACAGATATGACGAAATCTTCTGATATTTTCACAGAAATGAAAATTTTGGGGATATCCTCTAAGTTTACCATACCTATGTAAACACAGCTTTCTTCCGAAAGCACTAGCCACGATTTGCTCAGTTTAGTTTTATAAACAGATTTAAAATCATCAAAATTTTTAATTTTGTCTGATTCACACCACTGTTGGAACTTCTTTTCTTGGAGCTCATCAATTTCTTTGTGCCTTTCCTCGGGTGTTTTTCTTTTTGGAGGAACTTTTTGAGTGAGATACGAAGGTTGCTCAGGAAATATTGTGGGATAGGCTCCAGGTGTTAAAATTGGGGATTTCCTTGGCACAACCAGAAGTGAACCATCTGGTTTGGTAGCCTTGTGGTCCCTTATAATAAAACTTTCATCAAAGTGTTTTATACAGACCACTGAAGAATCTGTACTTTTGAAGTCTTTTCGGTTTATTAATCTTTCCCATTTTGACTTCATAGCTTCATCTTTAGGAAAACTGAAAATATTGGTATATGGTTCACCTTTATAGTTCGACCTACAACCAGGCACACAACAACGTCGAGGCATCTATAAAAAGAAACAAATAAAATTAGAGCAATGTAGTACATTAGTAAGCAAATTTTTGTACTAAAAGAACCATCACTAGATTTAGCTACATCAATTCTGATGATTTAGAAAATTCAGTTATCCAGAATACACCCGGTCCCAACCATTCTGGTGGTGGTGTGTGATTATGGCATCGCTACACTAGGGTGATGTGCCAGTGGGGGATGCCTTGGTAGGAGGACTTTCTAAGGGGTTCTAACACGTATTCATGTTACAGCTGAGGAAAATCTACCAAAACTCCAGACCATTAGATCGACAGCGGCGTGATGGGACCCGAACCCGGGACCTTCACACTTCCACCATCTACCATTTTCAGTGGCATAACCACTGTGCCATGGCCCCAACCATTCCGGATAACAGGTTCTATACTGTATAAATAATTGTGTGGTCTCTTCTAGAGGACCTATTAAAACATTAAGTAGATAGGGTAAAAAATCGATACTTTAAAATAGGGATATAACGAATATTCGGCTGTTTTGCAGAATATTGAACAGGTATTCAGCTGTTTTTCCGAATATTGAACAGGTATCCGGCCGAATAGTTGTAGACGAATATTTCTACATATTCAGCTGAATAATTCCAGAACAAAGAGAGAAAAATATATTTTTAAATTCATTTACAAATAACATTGCTTAGTTATACTTCAATACCTTAATCTCATACACTTAAATATCCTAAGTCACTGAATTTTAAGCTGAATGAAACATAATCTAATGCATTTAATAATATTACAGAAATGCAGACTTTTCTATATAGTATATACTTGGTGACACTACTTGACTTGATCAGAGGCTGTAAAGCCTAAAACAGGATGTGATTATGTATAGTTACCAGATTAATCACATTTACCATAACATACTTATTAAATTATGAATATCTCAAAAAATAATTATACTGTTATTAGTGCTCAACTTGGTGAAAGATATTTTTTCATGACCAAGAGTTTTTAGTTCTGCAGATAATATAACTGTTGTGTGTTTTTAAGTACTTACAAATAATATAAAATGAATTTTAATTAGTCTTTTTTTAGTACTTAATTACAAAATTAAAAAGCGAGATTTTATTTAGAATTAAAATGAAAATTTAATATTTGGCCACCGAATATTCGTTATTTGGCCAAATCACTATTAATTACATCTCTACTTTAAAAATTCGTTAGAGGAGGTGGTAGCTTAATTGAAGTGGTCGCTCATAGAAGTTTCACTGTATATATTTAAGCTTTTATGAATTATTGCATGTATTATTTACATTCACAAATTTTTTACAAATCAGCAGGGTAGTTAGCAAAATCATCAAGCACGTTTAGTGAACCGGAAACAGCTTTAATTAAACCTAGTAACCATTACATAGTAATTATAATTTGTAATAAAAATTTAAATTAATGAAGTTGATTTTCAAATTAGCCATGATATTTTAACAATGATTTAATTCAATATTCAACGGTCCAAGAGAACAACTGTTATCAAATTAACGATTCTGAATCAGGGAAGTTTGTTACAGATGCTGCATACAGGGTTTTTTTTTATAATTTTAAATAGAGAACATTATTTTATAAACCTCGATGACATAAACTAATTTTGAATTTATTCTTGAAATATATTTACACTCCAAAATACACTCTAAACAATGTCTGTCTATAAAGCATAATTATTGAAATTATTGCCCTAGAAAAATAACTATCCATGCTATATACATAATTTTCAAAGGGTTATTTATATATATAGAAATAACATACATCAATTTTATTGCAATCAGTGCATCTTTATGGAAGTCAGAGCACAGACAATGAACAGACAGGCAAACCAAAATTACTTTCTTTCCAATCCAATAACATAAGTTTATCATTACACTTTTGATACTGTACAAATGCAACAGTAACTTCAAATACTGAAAATCTTGAAAGATTTAGTCTAAATGTATATCAAGGTACAGAGCTGAGTAAAATTTACAAGCATCAAAGCTATGTGAATGAATGCTGTATCAAGCAATAAAAGCTCAAGCCAAACAAAAATTACTTACAAAAAACCGATAAAAAATGTTTATCTTTGTGAATAAGAATTTTTTAATTATTTCACATTGTTCACGTTAGTTATTTCAATTATTTCAAATTGTTTAGGACAGCTCTATAAATTTGCAAAACAGAGAATGATAAAGAAAATGTAAACAACACTGAACCGCATGTAAACAAATGCAGAAAGCTTGATTAGCCGTAATATAACAGCTCATTCGTATAATCGAAACATTGAGTCTGTTGACATTTGTTTTTAAGCATATTTGAAGTAATTGAGGATCTACATTTTAAAATTCATAAGTTAATAAAAAAGTAAATAAAAGATGCAAAGACTTACCTTTTACAGCTTATGAAACTTCAACGTTAGGGTTCAGTTCAGGACGAATCAGTTGTAGATTTACGGGTTTAAACTGGCACTATAATTTCATAAAGTTCTTCAGCAGGACTCTGTAACACTATAATCCAGCTAAAATACTACTGAATATAGTTACATAATTTAATTAGCGAATTAAAGAATGAAAATGTACAAAGCAAAGCAAACTAGAGATGAGTTCGGGCTCATTTTTTGAAGCCCGAGCCCGAAGACTTTTAATCCGAGCCCGAGCAATATTATTTAAGTCGGAGCCCGAGCCCGAAATTTCAGCTAAAGATAAATAAAATTCAATAAAATTCCACAAAATTCAAAGAAGTAATTATTTGATAGAATGCAATGAATTTTGCCGTTTGTGCAAATTAAAGACAAATATAGTTGCACATTTTTAATGCACTTTCATAATTCTTTATATCTATGTTTATGAAATAATGTCCGATCTCATGACTAACTAAGCAATATAAGCCGCCGTTCTGAAATGCCCAAAGAGCTTCACGCGCCTTCTAGGCACCCGTGCCGCTATTTTTTTTTAAATACTTTTATTTTCCATATGAATCAATTTTTAAAAATCTGTTTCAAGAAATATGTTCAATAAAATATTTTTCACGAGCCCGAGCCCGAATGCAATTGTGAATTACAGAGCCCGAGCCCGTCTCATCTCTAAAGCAAACATCGAATGCAAAACAAACGAGAAACGAGCTTGGGTGTTGCGCTAGGAAGGGACCCGGGTCGTGACGTCACATCGTCTCGCGGAAGGAGCATTTAGGCTTGTAGTAATTCTCTAGGAGGCTTTGGTAAAATGCTAGCCGCTTTCTTCTTGGCAACTTGGCGAATAATTCAGTCTACCGCTATTGGCAACAATAAAGTTTTCTATTCCCTATCCCTTTCCCCATGGCAGTGAATCAGTAGTACACCTCTTTTCTTCCCTATTTCCCAGGGAAAAAGAGAGGTGGATAGCTAGTCACAGGCGCCTGGAGCCTAGTATGCCACTTCTTGCTCTGATTGGCTCTTCGCGTCAAGTGACTTCTGTAGAGCTGTGATTGGTGCTCTCCCTGCTGCCTGAGGAGCATATTTCAGAATCGGAGGAAGGAAGGAACGTTTCTGATATATTTGGCAGTCAGCACTGCATTACAGTACTCGTCTTGCCACTTGATCAGCTAAACATAAACATAAGCGAATAGCAAAATGTTGTTATTGATATTCGATTAGTTATTTTTTCCTTTTTCTTTGAAATAATGAGGTCTATTAAATAAAATGCTATCGGATACTGATTAGTGTTTTTTTTATGAGTTTATTTAGCAGATGCGTGTGTTATAAACATTCAGTTATTTAAATACGTATAATCTAGAAAGCATGTGTGCGTTTTCAGTCTATAAAATATGTTATTACTTCATATTTATTCGCAGAACATTATAATTTTTTTTTATTTATAAAAGTTCTTATCTGATCAGTGCCGTATCTGAGTTGGGGAGAGGGGGTATAGGGGATGACCCCCCTCCCCCCCCCCAAAAAAAAAAATTAATGTGTATTAGTTTCAAAAAATTCTTTTCTTAGTACTGCTCTTTTTTTAAATGTAACAGACAAATTAACTGGCTTAATGAGTTTAAATGTGTAATTAAATTAATTAATTACATAATGAAGTTAATAAATATGTAATTAAGTTATTTATGATTTAAAACTGATTGTATGTCACATTTCAATGATTCATTATGTGAAATAAAACCAATACACAAATTAATAACAGCATTAATGATTGCTAATGAACAAAAAAATTTCAATTTTATTATTTGCTTATGAATTTGATTGACTCATTAAAGGTGATATTTTGCATATGATTTAATTACTAGTTAATTAAATAATGGTACAGCTTTAGTATGGTCCCTTTGGCGCGCTTTATTTTTGGCGACTTTTTTTGGCGCGATAAAGGATGCCAATATGGTAACCCCGCCGTCGGATGTTCCGGAGCGGTAACCCTAACCTCGGGCTAAAAGTGGATTCTTCCGTGACGTCACGGATGCGCTCGTGTTCGTCCGGCAAATCGTGATCATTTGTTCCTTTCATGAACTTTTTGAGCCCTGTGTATTTCACGTGCGGATAGGGGCAGATGGAATCCCAATACAAGAACTTAGACTTTTCTACCCTCCTGTTTGACAGGGGAAAACACGAGCGCGCGTAGGGAAAAATGCATTAGAAGATGGATTCGTGGGGAAAAGGACTTCTACGTTTTTAAGCTAGCGTTCGTTACAAGGCTATTTATCAATCGTGCGATCTATTCTCGTTTTTTTCTTTTTCTTTTTGTAATTGAAATGAACAATTGTTATTACAAATGTATTTATTATATATTACGTGTGCATACTTAGACCTTTATAAGCATCAGCAATTAATTGTGCAGTCTGTTCTCGTTTTTTTTCTTTTTTTGGAGGGGGGGAGGGGTAATTGAAATTAATAATTATTACAAATATATTTATTATATATTTATAATAAATACATATATATGTGTGTGCAGATATGTATTTACACACATATAAAGTAATGTATTGTCCTCATAGTAATGTATTTATTATTTATATATGTATGAATATATCAGTGGCGTAACTACAGGGGGGTTAACCTCCACCCACCCCATAATAAGGAATTTTTTTGTAATACAAAACGTATTTTCTTCACACTCGCACAACACACACACACACAACGATTCATGTATATATACACATATACATAAATCGTTGTAGTCGTAACCCCCCCCCCTCACCCCTATGAAAAATTTCTTCCTGCGCCACTGGAATGTATAAATACATTTTAATTTACTATATACAATAACTTATACTTAATAATGACTAGAGGTCAGAATTATTTTAACTAATATTGCAATGGCCACTAAATTTATTAAAAAGCATGCCAATAAATAAAAAGAAATAAATGAGATTACAAACGACTTCCTAAAAAAAGTTCATGCATTTTTTTCATTTTTAAAATAAAGGTAACGCTTTTCAACATACTTCTCTAACCAGTCTCTTAAAAGATGTTAGTGTATCCTTCCCCTTCTGTGTCAATCGTTGCATTGGGAATCGGGAAGCAACGGCAATCAGGGTTGAGGAATTCAGAATATTATTACCATAATCTTAGAGAACTGGACGCCAGAATTATTTAAACTACCGTTGTAATTTCATATATTGAGTCTTTCATACAGCATCAAGATATTGAGTCTTTGGTACTGCTGAGACGCAACGTGTGCGTTTGGGCCATCGGGGAGCAACGACGATCAGGGAAGGAGAATCGCAGCCACCGTTTCTGTTCGATAAGAGGTAGCAATAGAAACAAAGGCAATAAATTATATTTTCATTCTGCCGTTAGAGTGTAATCTATGAAAGCTATTTTGTTTGCTCCTGTTAAAGTGCTTTAAATACTACACTTGCTACATTCATGGCAGACTATTTTTTCACAAACTCCAAAAACTAGTTATTGCTCGTGAATTTCTGCGTAAACAAGATGGTTGCCTAACCTTGTTTGCGTTAACACGGTTCAGCAGTATAGGCACCCTATAAAAAATGCTGGTCCTAGGATACGCCCAAATATTTTCTATTTTATGATTAGTTGCATTAAACAATTTATTTACAATCAAGCCGGTGCTGGAGACAGGTGAATGAGAGGGACTATTTATTGCACATGATCCCGTGGACATCGAAAGTCTGTGCTAAGTAAATTGAATAATTTCTAGTTTTATAAAACGAAAAATAAGTAAGTAAATAAAAATAAACCAACTTTAATTCTAGTAAAAAGTAAGTTTCCTTCTACCTCAAAATAAATCTTATAGTCTTAAAAATAAAAGTAAAATCACACCGAGGTACTGAGAAAATTATACCTTCATCTCAGATGTTGTAACTATCTTATCTTATTTACCTATCCTATCTTATCTTATGATTATCGTATATGTTCCTCTTATCGAACTAAAATGTCATTGGTTACGATTCCCCTTCCCTGATCGTCGTTGCTCCCCGACACCCCAAACGGACACGTTGTGTCTCAGCTGTACCAAAGACCCAATTATGTTGATGTTGCATGAAAGACTTAATATATGCAATTACAACAGTAGTTTAAATAATTCTGGCGTCAAGTTCTCTAAGATTATGGTAATATTCTGAATTCCCCTTCCCTGATCGTCGTTGCTCCCCGACACCCCAAACGCACACGTTGTGTCTCAGCTGTACCAAAGACCCAATTATGTTGATGTTGAATGAAAGACTTAATATATGCAATTATAACAGTAGTTTAAATAATTCTGGCGTCAAGTTCTCTAAGATTATGGTAATATTCTGAATTCCTCAACCTTGATAGTCGTTGCTTCCCGATTGCCCAAATGCAACGATTGACACAGGAGGAGAAGGGTACACTAACTTTCAGAGACTCGTTAGAGACGTACGTTGAAAAGAGTAACCATTATTTTAAAAATGAAAAAAAAAAATGTATGAACTTTTTTAGGAAGTGGTTCGTAATCTGAAGTATTTCTTTTTATTTATTGACATCCTTTTTAATAAAGTTAGTGGCCATGCAATATTAAAAATAATGTGACCTCAGGTCATTATGAAGTATAAGTTATTGTACTCATTATTAAGTAAGTAAAAAATTATTTATATATTCCAGTGGCGTAGGCAGAAATTTCTCTGGGGTTATGTATGCGTGAAGAAAATGCATTTTGTATGAGAAAAAATTCCTCATAGGGGGTTATAACCCCTCTCTCCAGTAGCCACGCCCATGGGCACCCATAAGGGGGGGGGCAAGGTAGGGCACTTGCCCACCCAGAGTTTTAGGTTAATGTCTCATGATGTAAACAAATGGAAAAACCAGAACTAAATTTGTTAAAAGTTTGAACTTTGCCCCCTCTAGAAAAAATTTTTGAAGTTTGCCCCCTCCTCTAGAAAAATTCCCATGGGCGCCCATGGCCAAGTCACTTATATTTTCATATATATAAGTAATAAATGCATTACTTTATAGTAACAATCGTTGACACATATATATGTATTTATAAATATGTAATAAATCCATCTGTAACTATTATTAATTTCTCTTCGAAGCAATCGAGACGACAGCCTCCTGGTTAAGGGTCTCAATTAACAAAAATCTGAAATCAAATTATTAATTTTAATTACCAAAAGAGAAGAAAAAAAAAGAGAGAACAAACTGCACAATTAATTGCCCATGTAACCAAGCTTGAAAACTTCTAAGTGTACATACATAATATATAATAAATACATGTGTGACAATTTTTCATTTGAATTACAAAAAAAACAAAAAAAAAACACGAAAGCAGACCGCACAATTAATAAATAGGCAGTGCGATCCTTGCTTAAAAACGTTCAAGTACTTTTCCCCACGAACCCATCTTCTAATGCATTTCTCCCTGCGCGGGCGCGTGTTTTCCCCTATCAAACTGGTGGGTAGAAAAGTCTAAGTTTTTCTGTTAGGATTCCATCTGCCCCTATCCGCACGTGTGTATTTCTTAGCGCGGGAGGTTCGTTCAAATGGTTGATCTGCCATGTGCTTTATGGTTTTATTTTAATGGCTTTATTTTACATTAAATTTTATTATTATTTAATTATTTTTGAAATTTAAAACGGCTGTTCAGGTTCATACTGACTGTTTACATAGTTTTGTATGAATAAGCATTCTTTTGATAGTACGTTTCAGATTAATATTTGCGTTCTCCATTGTTTATTTGTTAAGGGTAGAAGCAACAAATAATTACGTTATTAATATTTTATACAGTGAAATAATTTGATTTTATTATTTCCATATTCATTGGAATAATTTAGAGATTTTAATCAAGGTATGTGATAAGCATTGTTTGTTTTTATTTGTTATTATTACCTTTGTTTATTTGTTAATGGTAGGAGCAACAAATAATTCCGTTATTAATATAATATTTGATTTTTTGATTTTATTATTTCAATATTGAAACAATTTAGCGATTTTAATTAAGGTACTAGATAAGCATTGTTCGTTATGATTTGAATTAGTTCTTTATTTTGCTAACGTAGTCTTTTGTCAGAATGCTAAGATGTATTTTAATTTTTTTTTGTTATTTTGTGAGGTATTGCCTTTAGAATATTATTTGTTTGCATTGTTTAATTTAATCAACTAAAAAGAGAAAGGGGGGGGTTGAGGGGGGGCTGTGCCCCCCCTCACACAAAAAGAAAAGTTATTAAATTTTATTAAACCGAATCTATATGTACATGTAAGCTTGTTATCTGTTTAATTTTTTTTCATAAAAATATTTAAAAGCCATTAAAATAAATCATAGCAAAATTAACGGCGACGATCAATTATCTCGGAACCAGCGCCATCCGATCCGCCATATTGTTTACAATTGGCATCGGCAAGGCAAACTTGGGTTGGCGACAAGATTTTGTCGCCAAATCAAAAAATCGCCAAAAAGGGGCCATACTAAAGCTGTTCCTAAATAATATATTAAATTAATTAATAATGTACAGATAATTACACAACAATTTAAGCCCGCCGATCACTCAAAAAAATCACTTAAACCACGTTTTTTGCGAACGGAGTATGCGGTAATCTCGCCAACACAAACACACTATGAAGAGGAAATACACATAACGAAGAGCACCAATCAGAGCTCTACAGAAGTCACTTGACGCGAAGAGCCAATCAGAGCTAGAAGTGGCCTACCAGGCTCCAGGCACCTGTTAGCCATGAAGCTCGGGA
>JAWZYV010001313.1:0-18141 GCA_038373885.1 Cheiracanthium punctorium | reverse complement strand
ACCCCTATTCCAACGACTCATTTTTTAAGGCACCCATTTTTTACCCTATCTAACTTAATGTTAAAAGATAATCTAGAAGAGACCACACAACGCTCTACAAGCGACCGGTCCTTGTCAACATCTTCTAGCTATAGAAGCCTTACAACTGCTACGTCAGCAAGCTTTGACGTCACCATTAGGCTTACAATTAAAAGTTTTATCTTCACAAAATAAAATTATTAAAAATTTCTGGTGAATGCAAGGAATATTAGAAAATATCGTAAATTAAACATTAAAATTAAAGTACCTTTTTCAAACAAAATGTTTCAGTATGATCTATTTCCATATCATATTATCAACCAGTATAGTAATAACTCATTTTTAACACGCTTTTATTAGCTTCACCTGTATGTATGTTTGTATGCTTGTATGTTTTTAACCGACTCCTTTGAACTCGATTTTGACCCACTTTAAACGGTCAGATTTAATTTAAACTTTGTACATTTATGAAGAACCGGTGACAATACAATAATTTTATAAGTTTATCTCATTGTCCTGATCAGGATCGCCAGGATTAAATAATTCCCTCATTTCTTATCCTGATTGAAAGTAGAACACTTCCAAAGATTACAATCTTATGAAAACCTTTTTTACTGTGGCCGTGATCGTATAGTGGTTAGTACATTGCGTTGTGGCCGCAATCACCCAGGTTCGAATCCAGGTAGGAAATGCAATCCTGCACTATTTTCCGTCTTGCGGGATTTCGGGATTGAGATTTCATTTACCTAGGACTTCATTTCAATAGGGAAAAGTAGAAATTTAAGCACTATGAAGTTTAACTTTAATAGTAATAATTAATATGAGATAATTAGTACAATAACTTACAAAAATAGGAAAATTATAATCATAATATTCAGAATAATATACTAAGTTATGTCTTATGTTAGTTGCTAAAAATGAGGAATTTATAGACATATGCAATTTAGAGATACAGTTACATACTTACGTTATTTTCTTAGAGGCTGAAAAAAGAACATACAAAATCGAACAAATCCAACGAATCCTAGTCTAGATTTATATATTATAGTTATATATTATACTAGTTATATCCTAGTCTAGATTTAATTTTAGTAAAATAATTAAAAGTGTGAACTAAAAAAATTAAAAACTAAAATGAAAACTTATAATTAATTCGTGACTGTTCGTTAAGAGATAAATTAGCATGAAATATTCGAGTTCATTTAGAGATGGGAAGTTTGCAAAACATTTAGTCACATATGTTTAGATTTAGATGTTTGATACAGACTCCCATTGAAAGAAAATTAAAAAAAAAATAAAACTTTACATTAAAATTTGTAATTATTGATTCGTTTATTGTTAGATAAGAGACATAAATATGCAAAAATTCTTTGTCTATTGATTGGGAAAGCAGCGTGAAATTGCAATAAAAATAATTTATTTCTCAGTGTCAATCCCGCGGGATTAGGATCGTAATCCCGCGGGACTAGTGTCGGAAAAATTTGTGCGGGATCCCGCAGGATCCCGTTCCCGCGGGATCGGGATTGCATTCCCTAAATCCAGGGCACGGGAATATTTTTATTTTTACAAAATATCGTGATCCATCACATTATACACGGGGCTGCTCCCCCTCCGAAATGGAACCCTTTACTTAGCTCACAATTTAATATTTAGCTTACAATTGAACTTTAGCTTTAAATTGGATACCCAGACCAACCCGATATAAAATCCTGGCTACGCCACTGGTGCACAGTGAAAATAAATTATCTCACAGTTTGTACTTTCCAACTGAGTGTTCCTTAGTGTCTTATGAGAGATATCGAAAATTAAAAATACATTTTAAATACATACAGTTTAAAAAAACTAGAAAACACGCTTTTATAGCAAATCGAACTAAAAAGTGAAAAATAAAAATATAGTTTCAAAAACCAAAGAACACGCTTTAGTGATCCATTGAACTAACTGAAAAGCGAAAAATAATTCTTAATATAGAAATAAATGAATGAACGAAAAATAGTATTATTGTGAAAAAAGCGTGGGGTGCTCCCTATATCAGTTCTTGAGAATATTCGGTCGGTACGATGAGTACAAAAATGATACAAAAAATAGAGCAGAAAGCGCCCCACGCTTTTTTCACAATAATACTATTTTTCGTTCATTCATTTATTTCTATATTAAGAATTATTTTTCGATTTTTAGCTAGTTCAATTTATCACTAAAGCGTGTCTTTTGGTTTTTTAAACTATATTTTTTTTTACTGAGAGCACGAAAGAAACATTTTATGAAGGCTATTATTTTCTTCGTGTGTTCATGCATTATTTGATTAGTATTAAGAGGTATGCAACACACACAAGTGATGGTTTTATATTTTTCTAGTATTACTTTAAAGTGAATTTGGCAACAAAAAGTTTGTCATTTATCACCTTATTAAAAATGGCTCGATATCCTGGATTAAAACAAACTATATAAATAATTCGCGATTCTATAAAACTGTAAATACTGCCTGACCACATTTTGCATGGAAAACTGGCAATCTGCCAGTAAAGGCGATGCACGTGTCAGTGACTAGGGTAGCAAGCGGGGGAATACGCGAATGCAGTGCACGTGTCCCGTCTCTTGTGATTGTCCAAGACTGTCTGACTAAAACACCCACAAATAATGGGCATGTCGATTTCCGCCTCGAAACCGGATGTTTACGTTTGTATCTAAAATGGGGTCGAACGGCACCATATTTCTAGAATAGCAGATGCCATCTGCCACTGTGTGATGGACATCGTGTTATGTGCACGAGTGGCCATATGAAAGTGCGATTCGGAAGATCTGTTGCCAAATAAGAAGAAGAAATAAATTAGAAAAAAACGAGAAAGGCATTCAAAGTCTGAGTATTACTAAATCACCGATGAATGATGTTTCCTTTCGTTTGTATTATTTTTCAAGCAATACAGTCCTATTAATTTAGAGCTTTTTTTTTTTTTGTCTACGTAAATCATTTTTCAAACAGCATAAGTGGAATTGAAGTACGTGTTTTTAAACCATTGCCTAAAAGACCGCCAGGTAGCAACGAAGTAGAGGTGTATATCATAAGTCGCTAAATTTAACCATTTTTGCCGATATATGGCATATGGCCAAGTTTAGCACAAACAAAAGTGTCCAAAATTGAACCGAGCTTGGCGATATCTTTTATATTTGGCGAGAAATATTAAAAAAATACTATCTATTCAACGGGAATATGAATCGGGGTGTACAAAGGGTCTATATTAGAGTAAATATATGTGAACTACACTGCAAAAAAGTCTGTCAAATTTACAGAAAAAACTGTAAGCCAGGATTCCAGTTTATTCCCTTTTTTTTTGTAGAGAAGTCGTCCGTAAATTTTAAAGATTCTCTGTTTATTTTATAGAAATCTTCCGCATACGGAAAAACATATGGAAGACTTCTATAAAAATATGGAAATAAGCTGACGTCCTGGCTGACAGTTTTTTCTGTTAGTGTAGCAGACTTTTTTTTTCAGTGCACAGTTAGAATATGCCTCTAGAAGATTGTAAAACAGTTTTAATAGGCAATAGTAATATAGATTGAAATTCCAAAGAAGTGCTTTATAGAACAAGAAAAACAAATACGACACATTGGTATTATGATGTACTCTACAAACCGTATTTGTATTATAATATAAATGGTATTTATTATAGTTTTTATTTCGACCACTCAGCATTACACTGCAAAAAAAAAAAAAGTCTGTTAAACTGACAGAAAAATAAAACTGTCAGCCACGACTTATTTCCGTATATTTTACAGAAGTATTCAGTATTTTTTCCCTTATACGGAAGATTTCTGTAAAATAAAATTTTGTGGAAATCTGTAGGAAAAACGGAAATAAACTGGCGTCCTGGCTGAGAGTTTTTTTTCTGTAAATTTGACAAACTTTTTTGCAGTGTAAGAAAACTTTGCATTCACAAGTCCCTCCATAAACATACTCGGCATGTCTGATTTCAGTGATATTAAAACTCAAGGAGAAAAGATGACTAAAATCTAAAACTAACAATGGATAAAAATTTCTAAAAATTTTCAAACTAAAACATGATAGCTGTTTGTTACAGATAATGACATAAAATAATCATAGATTTAAGCGCCAACAGTTTACTAATTTTCCCATCATGTTAAGCACACATTTAAATTATAGTTGATTCTCATAATAATTCTCCAATGCATTAATTTTTACGCGGAAATCAGTAAAACGCAAACACAAGGAGTCATTTCGATAACAGATATTATTCAAGAATCAAACAACTTCAAAAATTTTATTGGTAAAACATTAGAAAATGGTTTGTTAACAGCTTTTAAAAGCGACTGAAGTTCTGTAGTCTGATTTATTAATAATTCGCATCTCAATTTATGTAGTCTAATTGCAACATGATGGGACTATGACAATTTTAAAAAGCCTGGAAAATGAAATAGAAACAGCGCACGGCATGTATTATAAATTACTTACAGCTTTTCGAATTAAGATCATCTGCGCCAATTTCGATCTTTTTGGCATTCGTTCTTTATTTTAAAACAGACGACACTAAATATAATGACAATAGGACATAATAAATTACATTCAACGAGCTCACAGTAAACTAATTTCCAATGAAGAAGTGAAATTAGATACTGTATTTGAATAGATTCGAGTAAAATAAGTTAATAATTGTTTTGATGATCAAACACATTTAAAGGTACGTTTAAGTATAATGTTGTTACATACAATAAATTCTAAAAATTCATTTAGCATTTTTTAATAAACTTTTTTATTCTCTTCCTGATGAAATGTGTAATATTTACTATTTAATGGTCATTCAGAAACTTACTTCCAATTTGAAATAGCTTTACTTAAAAGATTGGCTAATTTTTGCGGTTTCGATTATCTAAAAGTTGCATATACCACGCAAAAGTGAGCATCATTGAAATTATTTTGTGCATTTAATGTTACAAGATAATTTTTTTTTCCATACTTCAATAACTTCATACTTTATACTACAAAATTATGCTTTACTCAACTCAGGATTATTGAGCAGCAGTCCATAAAACTGGTCGTATTCATGCAACATTGGTCGGATGCCGCTTTCAGATAATGTCTTAATAGTGAGGGTTTTAAATGGTCCAAACTTTCGATAATAAGATATGTAAAAATCAGTAATTTCTACAAAATATATTTATTTACTAGCTGCGTGCCCGTTCTTCGCACGGTAGGAAACGAAAATTTTCCTTACATGTATAATTCGAAATTATTCGTGATGTGGAATTTAAAAAAAAAAAAAGAGCAAAATTATTTGACTCTTAATGTAAAGTTTGTGTCATGAGTACTAACCTGATCATTGCAGTATAATGACTCAAAAAAAAAAAAATACGTCAGTGTCATTCACTATCAAAAAAGTGGAAAGCTTAATGGTTTGCAGAGAACTCCTGGCTTTCAAAATGTCTTATTTCTACATAATACTGTTTTTTAGGCTCAAGTTGTAGCATTAAATACCTAAGACACTACATGAAATGGAGCACCATTTATTTCTTTCCGAACATGTACCACATAGGCGCACCCACGGAGGGGGCTATGGGGGCTGAAGCCCCCCCTAAAGGTAGAAAGTTAGAAGTGAAAACCTTTAAAAATATGAAAATTGTCGCTAATGAATTAATTTTTTTTAGTTCTTTCTTTTTTTAATTGTCTTCAAATTATTTCTAACCAAAAAAGACATTTATTTAAAAAAAATTTTAAATAAATGCTTACTTACAGTTAGTTGAAACACTGTTACACGTGGTTACAACGTCGCTCAAAAGATCAGATAATTATTTATGATTTTATAATGAGTTACATTGCTCGTGTTCTTTGGGACAGTCAAGTGGTACCGAATATTTTGACGTTATAAGAGAGTTGTAACTAACCGAGGTCACTATGACCGAGTTCAGCAGTATTTGTATGTAGCCCAGCCCCCCCTAAACTAAAATCCTGGGTGCGCCACTGATGTACCATATAAGGAAAGTATTGTAATCATGAAAAAATTCGACTTCGAGATTTTGGTGTATTTACACGTTTTGAGGTCTTCTGAATTCATTCATGCTATTTTCAAGAGATGTTTTTAAAATAGCTGCGCACCCGCTCTTCATACGGGAAGAAGGGAATATTTTACTACTAAAATCATATCTGCATGTGACAAAACAGAATTTCATTTTTAAAAAAGTTCAAGTAATCTCCTCTGTTGAAATTACTGCGGGATATATTAACGCAAATTAGAATTACTTTTCATTTAGTTGGTTGTAAGACAACCGTTGAAAAAGGATAAACACTTTTAATTTCATGAAATATTTATTAACGTGGTACATTGCGATTTATTCATATTATCCTGACAAATCTAATAATACTACCTATTACGTACATTAATACTATCTATACTCGCTTCTCCCTCTTCAAGGCTCCCTTAAAAGAAACAGCTTAGATTATTTGGCCTCAATGGGATCTTGTGATTCTGTGGCGATTCTTTGCAATTTACGCATTAGCATAAATAATAATCATTTCACATAATGGTTGCCATTAAGGAAACTCTCCATATATATTTAATTTATACATAGTTTTATAAATTGGCGTATTTAGCGCCGCAAACCATTTCATCTTACTGTGGGGAGAAAATATCCAAGGGGTGCCATTTTAAATATCCATGTATCTAATATAGCGATATCTTTTATATCCTCCATAGTCCTGTCTCCTGAAAAACATCAAACTGTGTAATCTCGAGGAGCTACTTATTCCCATTTTAATTGTGACAGGGCGTTAGAGTTGCAGAGTTCACAAATTTCACGCATTTTTTAAAATTTATGACGTCACTGTTTGACTGCCGTAAAGGATACCCGGTAGATTGAGGGAGTTAATTTCGATGTTTCGCATAATTGTTTTCAAACGGTATCATTAAAACTTTGCGTTGGACCTTTATGGAGGAACGTAATTCAACGTTAAAATAAAACTATACTCGCAACCTGCATGCGTATGTTAGGCAACGCCTACGCTAAATTAAATGCCAAAAATAAATATAGTAAATAGAAAAATTTTAATATATCGCGCTTTGAAACGAACTTTGTAACTTTTAAAATGAACATTTTCAGCGCCGTGAAAACATTTCAATTTTTAAATAAGCACCGGATTAAAATACCACTTCTAATAATAATAATCGCGAATTTCTTAGTTTATTTCTACAGTAAATTTTAATCAAAATATCGTCTACCTGTGTTGAAAACAGAGCTGGAATAAATGAGTTAAAATCATGGCGTAATTTTTACGTATCTTAAAGCATTTGACGTCATAGATCCTCACTTGCGAATTGAAATTCTGATATCCCATTTAAAAACTCGATTGGTTGAAAAAACCCTTTTTTTTAAATCCTTTCTGTGGCAACAACCGAACATAAATTCTCGTGCCGTGATCGCAATGTAATGAATGGCGTAAGATCGCGTTGATGCTATTAAATTCTAAACATTAGGCTGCATTAAAATTCGTAAAAAATCATCTAATTTACATAATTTTTTCGTTTTTATTTTAAAAGAGGGAGAAAAGAATGTTTCACGATTTGTCAAAATATCTAAAAGTTATGACAGATAGAATTCAAGATGCGACAGTTTTAAAATTATTTTACGAAAAAAAAATCGCGAAGCAGATGTTTAGTAAAAAAATTCCTAAAAATCGGTAAATCATGTTACGTATTCAGAACAAACTGTCTTTAAAAGAAAATTTCCTCCTCTATCCGATGATACAAATGCCGTTTTGCTCCGAGCGTAATTTCCGCCGTTATTACGAATTAGGTGAGAAAAAATGCCAAAAATCGCATAAAACATAAAATAAAAAAAAATCTAGATCGAATTTTGAAAAAATCGCTTCGAGGTGCACAACTACATATTTACATCTTCCCGAGTACCAAATTTGGTGTTTCTAGGTGTAGCCGTTTGTCCGTAACGCTGCCGACAGACACACACACACAGACACCTTCTTTTATAATAAGTAGAGAAGAGATTAATGTAGTAATAGGTACTGAAATGAATAACTTAGTGGTTTTTAGTCGTAAATGCTGTCAACTGAATTGCAGTCCCTTTATGCAATATCGGTCAGATACCAAATGCCAGTTCACCATCTGTAGGAGAATGTAGGAGAGAAACATTATTTAGTTGTAGCAATTCCTTCACTCGGATAGATAGCAGTTGGATTCCCTTAATGTAAAGGGGCGAATTTTAATGTTTGAAATCAAAACTAATACATACACGTACATATATATGTAAAGAATGGGCCTTACGCCATTCCTTGTTGGAATGATTGACGCAAATCCATTGGGGTTCTAGGTTAAATAGTTTATTTCAAAGTTCAGACAGAGGGCAGGAGTCGGGCCGGCGACCTTATTCGTTCCGTGGCTATCTTCTTACATCGCAGTCTAAAGGCTCGAAGCTAAGCTTTACGTTCCAAACTCCTAAAAAGCTAAGCCCGAAGTTAAGACGAAGCTCTCGAAATTTCCGCGCTCTCGCTTAAATACTCCTTAGTTACCACACCTGCTGGCAGGGTGCAGCACGATAGCGAAGGCGTTACTCTAAAACGTAATGAGTTAACTAGATTGTCAATCAAGAAATGAGAAACACCTGCTTACCCAGGACTTCTAAATGCGCATCGTAATGAAAACCACAGAAAACTGAAGATGCTGCTGAATCAACCATTTTCTCCTTATGGAGCTTCAAAAAACGTCTCCGAGCGTAATTTTTATATGCCCGAGAAACAAACTTTACAGTAAGAGTAAAAGATTAAAGAAGCATTTTCAAATAACATTAAATTAGATTAGCAAAGTTTATTTTATTATTACATATATATATGTTACATTTTTGACAAGCTTAAAAAATGTTTTGATTTCGAGCTTCCTGCTTTTGAGTGAAGCGAATTAAACTATAGTTACCTGTAAAAAGATGTTTTTTTTTTTTTTTTTTTTTACTCGCATAACGTATCGATTTCCCCCAAAAAACATTCGAGTTCAGAATAATAAATTCATTCAAAAATGCAAAAATATAACTCTCATTAGAGGAAAATTGTTCTTTGAATTCTTTCTCTTTCAATTATAGGGGGAAAAAAGCAGGGAAAAAATGTTAGTTTATGTTTTATAATGAATGCTTTTGACTTGATTTATCTTCTTGTCAAAGAATTTTGCAAGAAAGTTGCTCTGCAACGTACTTCGTGAAAAATAGTGTGCGTAGCATGTGGAGGTTTTTTTATATTTTTTATCCGCGTTTTTGTGGTAACTCAAGGACAGAGGGTCATAGTTCTCAAAAATAAAAATAAAAAATGCTGAGAATATAAATTTCAAAAAAAAACTTTTATACACATTTCAAATTTTTATGCATATACCCAACCGAGTGGGCCAAAAATAATTGAATATTGACATTAAAATGCGGGAAACACAGACAGGTAGATTAAATTAAAATGACAGGTTAGCACATGTCCTTCAAGACGAGAAGTGATGGATATTCAATAGAAAGAAAGGAAAAGTAATGTTAAATTAGCAAAAAATTGCACATTCCGCATAGTTAATCATGGAAAGTATAAGTAAAATGCGATTATATTATGTAAATGATTGAATTTATAATTCGCATAAGTATAATTTCAATCTCTCAGTTTTCGTAAAATCTTCCAGTTTTTGGCAAAGCTTTTAATTGTTTGTACACGTTTATTCGAAATGAGTGTATGTAGTCTCTGTGTCTCTTTTATAAGGTCATATAAAACTAGCAACTAAAATAAAAAAACACATTGCTATGATATTTAGCCCTGTCCATACCAAATCGGCAGGCAACGGTTCCTCTTCTGCACTTCTGCTATCAGTGATGTTTCCTGCCTTTGAATCTCCTCCTACACCCTACACCGTTCGGCACAAGGCCACGTGGTGTGCTGCAGTACAACCCTATATTCAAATGCAACGATAGTCAGCCCAACGGTTTTATCTTTAGCCCTCTGGAGTCAATCACATTAAGCTTGCGAATAACTGTAGATGGCGTCTACATAGTTTTTGTCTGTGCCAATTCATGCTAAAAATAGGGGAAGATGAGGTATGTTGCCCCACTTTTAGTATGCTATAAATAGCTCTACTCGTAACCATGCTCTTGAAAGGAAATTTGTAGCCGATAATAGGGTCGTAAGTTGCCTTATATTTAGGTTAAACTAAAAAACACAAGCACAGATATTTTTTTCATATTGTAAATCACTTTTTATTCAAATTTGGGATAAGACAACTTACTTTGCAAAGAGGTAGTTTGTCACAGGTATTAGAGGCTGGTCTAATAAGCCTACTGCACTGTAATATCAAAGAGTTCTCTATAAATGAACTTGTCTTAATCTGTACACTTCGGTGTTTCCCCAATAGGAGCTAGTGGTGGATGACTTAGCACTACTTTGTTTACATGATAGACGCAGGTATCATTGCTGATGGTGAATGCAAACATGAATATGTTTTTACATTTTTCTGAAGCAAACGCCTCATGAAGCCTCGCCAGTGACTGAGAGATTCTGCTCCCGAAACTGGAAGGTGAGAGTTGCCAGGTTCAAACGCCGGTCGCTCCTGCCGACCTAGCCGTTCGGAGTTTTCCGTGGTTTTCTCCGAAACCTCGCGTAAATTCGGGCTGTGATCTCTTAAAAAGTCCCCCACGGAGGGAAATTCCCCCTGCAGGCCTTGGACCCTAGTGCAGGCAATCTGCCTTAATCCACAAAACAAACAAACGCCTCATGAACTACGGTTGAATGTCATGAGTATTAGGTAGTACTTTTTGAATTCTTCCAAAGAAGTATTAGAACTTTTCACTAAAAATTTAACCAGGATATGATCCTGATTATAGATCTCGAGCTCACTGGTGTAAGGAATTTTTCCTTGGACCCTAGTGCAGGCAATCGGCCTTAATCCACAAAACAAACAAACGCCTCATGAACTACGGTTGAATGTCATGAGTATTAGGTAGTACTTTTTGAATTCTTCCAAAGAAGTATTAGAACTTTTCACTAAAGATTTAACCAGGATATGATCCTAATTATAGATCTCGAGCTCACTGGTGTAAGGAATTTTTCCTTGGACCCTAGTGCAGGTAATCGGCCTTAATCCACAAAACAAACAAACGCCTCATGAACTACGGTTGAATGTCATGAGTCTTAGGTAGTACTTTTTGAATTCTTCCAAAGAAGTATTAGAACTTTTCACTAAAAATTTAACCAGGATATGATCCTGATTATAGATCTCGAGCTCACTGGTGTAAGGAATTTTTCTGGTCACCAACACTATATAAATGATGTGGAGTATCTAATTCAATTAAACATACATTTTATGGGTCTTCGAGTGTTACTGCAACTGCATCAGTCATCTTACAGTGAGCGCAAACCAAGAATCGTGTTTCAGTATATTTAATATGCTGCAATTGTATAAAAATTCACTATCATATATAAATTATTGCACTGCAAATTAAAATGTAGTTCGCTTAGTCTGTTTCCTGTAATAATCCTGCCGTTATTTCAATAGAAATATTTTCTGCATGTGATATATCTCCTGAGATAGATTATCACATTGTGATAACCTACCCCTGCTGCTTCCGAATCCCTAACCCCAATACACATACTTGTTTTCATTCATTGCACATTTATATAATAAGCACTGTATCTCACTAGAAAAGAACGTAATATTCACAAGACAGTAAACCAAAAAACAACATAGATGTATGCGGTCGTATTCCAGAAACATTTTATATTCCAGAAACATTGAAAGACTGCTGAAAATGAAAATGAACATTTGGTCGCATATAAAATGGCAATATAAAATATCGCCTACCTTTGAAATCACAGATTCGCTGCTTTGATACTAAGATGAAGATTTTATTGAGCCACAATTCCGTCTTCTTCCGACAATATTTATGAATGTATAATACTAAAAAATGCATGTGACAACCTCCTACCCCTGAAACAACACAGCTCATTTTCCTCTAATGTTTTATTTCATCTTTTAATTCAAGGGGGAGGGGTGGAAGTTGCACTTACATAATACAGTAATGTGATTTTATATACCAATTACCATATACCCATGATTTTATAAGTCAAATCGAAATAGAATGGACGCATACTTGTGTCAAGTAAGAAATTCTTAAGTACAGTACATTTCTGTGAACTATCCTCCCAGTTACTGTACTGATCGCACCATTTGTTCTTGCTGGAACACGATACACCTCCACGGTATATTAAACGCAAGGGATGGAATAATCGTATTCTTTTCGCGCATTAAGAGTGACGTAAACCATCTCTCTTAAGCCTTTTTTAAATCTTCGAATTTCTTTCTGGGAAGCGATACTGCGAAAACCATGCACTTGAAATCAAGTCTATAATACACTGTTAATGGAAGTAGCTAACATTTCACAATACAATGGTTCTCAATGAGCTGCAACCTTTCTATGCAGAAACGTTGAACCGTGATTTTTGATGCTTAAACTGATCCATGGAACCCAATCATGGTGAAACGTTTCTTGATAGAAAAGATGCAGCTAATTTAGCTCCGTTGTAGGGTGAACTATTGACCTACTCCTATTAAAGATATAGTGAACTCACATTCCTTTAATAAAATTTATTGTTGGATCAAGAGAAAAACCTCAAAACTTATATTGGGAGTTCTACAGGTTGTGATCAACATTCCCTTCCCGGTTTAGGAGGCTTATAAAAAAACAATACAATAAATACTATTCTTAAAAATATTTATAAAAAATTGAATTGAAATCACTCAACATTATGTAAAGAAATTGTGGTTTATCTATTGAGTAATACAGAAATTCATTACAGTTATATTAATTTCAACATTTTTAGACATGAAAAAAAAAGAAATTTACAGAAGTCTTTATCAAATTCTAGGCACCCATTAAAGCTTTCCCTAGTATATTCATCAGTTCCGCACGCCTGTTCAACCAACATTTTGTCCAGACCATCATTCGCATGAGTTTAGCTTGATTTCCCACGTTTTATCTTCTTTTAGTTATTTTAAACACAGTATATTGACAGAATTTCAGCTAAAAATAAGGATGTTGCATAAATGGCTTACAACTTTTCTGCAGCTTTTGTTTTATTATTTTTAAGTGACGCGATGATGCGAATGGAGTTTTATTATTCCTTCAATCTATACTTTTGATTGTTGCAGTTCAAATTAATGATATTGCATAAATGGCTTCGTGTGAGAAAATTAATGAAAATATTGTGCTAAAGATTGTTTTGATCTTGATATTGCGGTTTCCACGTCGTAGTATTATATTGCAGGCATATTCCTTCGATCTATACTTTAGAATATTACAGTTCAAATTAATGATATTGCATAAATGGCTTCGTGTGAGAAAATTAATGAAAATATTGTGCTAAAGATTGTTTTGATCTTGATATTGCGGTTTCCACGTCGTAGTATTATATTGCAGGCATATTCCTTCGATCTATACTTTAGAATATTACAGTTCAAATTAATGATATTGCATAAATGGCTTCGTGTGAGAAAATTAATGAAAATATTGTGCTAAAGATTGTTTTGATCTTGATATTGCGGTTTCCACGTCGTAGTATTCTATTGCAGGCACATTCCTTCGATCTATACTTTTGATTATTGCAGTTCAAATTAATGATATTGTATAAATGGCTTCGTGTGAGAGAAAATTAATGAAAATATTGTGCTAAAGATTGTTTTGATCTTGGTATTGAGGTTTCCACGTCGTAGTATTATATTGCAGGCATATTCCTTCGATCTATACTTTTGATTATTGCAGTTCAAATTAATGATATTGCATAAATGGCTTCGTGTGAGAAAATTAATGAAAATATTGTGCTAAAGATTGTTTTGATCTTGATATTGCGGTTTCCACGTCGTAGTATTCTATTTCAGGCACATTCCTTCGATCTATACTTTAGAATATTACAGTTCAAATTAATGATATTGTATAAATGGCTTCGTGTGAGAGAAAATTAATGAAAATATTGTGCTAATGATTGTTTTGATCTTGATATTGCGGTTTCCACGTCGTAGTATTCTATTTCAGGCACATTCCTTCGATCTATACTTTTGATTATTCCAGTTCAAATTAATGATATTGCATAAATGGCTTCGTGTGAGAAAATTAATGAAAATATTGTGCTAAAGATTGTTTTGATCTTGATATTGCGGTTTCCACGTCGTAGTATTATATTGCAGGCATATTCCTTCGATCTATACTTTAGAATATTACAGTTCAAATTAATGATATTGCATAAATGGCTTCGTGTGAGAAAATTAATGAAAATATTGTGCTAAAGATTGTTTTGATCTTGATATTGCGGTTTCCACGTCGTAGTATTATATTGCAGGCATATTCCTTCGATCTATACTTTAGAATATTACAGTTCAAATTAATGATATTGCATAAATGGCTTCGTGTGAGAAAATTAATGAAAATATTGTGCTAAAGATTGTTTTGATCTTGATATTGCGGTTTCCACGTCGTAGTATTCTATTGCAGGCACATTCCTTCGATCTATACTTTTGATTATTGCAGTTCAAATTAATGATATTGTATAAATGGCTTCGTGTGAGAGAAAATTAATGAAAATATTGTGCTAAAGATTGTTTTGATCTTGGTATTGAGGTTTCCACGTCGTAGTATTATATTGCAGGCATATTCCTTCGATCTATACTTTTGATTATTGCAGTTCAAATTAATGATATTGCATAAATGGCTTCGTGTGAGAAAATTAATGAAAATATTGTGCTAAAGATTGTTTTGATCTTGATATTGCGGTTTCCACGTCGTAGTATTCTATTTCAGGCACATTCCTTCGATCTATACTTTAGAATATTACAGTTCAAATTAATGATATTGTATAAATGGCTTCGTGTGAGAGAAAATTAATGAAAATATTGTGCTAATGATTGTTTTGATCTTGATATTGCGGTTTCCACGTCGTAGTATTCTATTTCAGGCACATTCCTTCGATCTATACTTTTGATTATTCCAGTTCAAATTAATGATATTGCATAAATGGCTTCGTGTGAGAAAATTAATGAAAATATTGTGCTAAAGATTGTTTTGATCTTGATATTGCGGTTTCCACGTCGTAGTTTTCTATTGCAGGCATATTCCTTCGATCTATACTTTAGAATATTACAGTTCAAATTAATGATATTGCATAAATGGCTTCGTGTGAGAAAATTAATGAAAATATTGTGCTAAAGATTGTTTTGATCTTGATATTGCGGTTTCCACGTCGTAGTATTATATTGCAGGCATATTCCTTCGATCTATACTTTAGAATATTACAGTTCAAATTAATGATATTGCATAAATGGCTTCGTGTGAGAAAATTAATGAAAATATTGTGCTAAAGATTGTTTTGATCTTGATATTGCGGTTTCCACGTCGTAGTATTCTATTGCAGGCACATTCCTTCGATCTATACTTTTGATTATTGCAGTTCAAATTAATGATATTGTATAAATGGCTTCGTGTGAGAGAAAATTAATGAAAATATTGTGCTAAAGATTGTTTTGATCTTGATATTGAGGTTTCCACGTCGTAGTATTCTATTGCAGGCATATTCCTTCGATCTATACTTTTGATTATTGCAGTTCAAATTAATGATATTGCATAAATGGCTTCGTGTGAGAAAATTAATGAAAATATTGTGCTAAAGATTGTTTTGATCTTGATATTGCGGTTTCCACGTCGTAGTATTCTATTTCAGGCACATTCCTTCGATCTATACTTTAGAATATTACAGTTCAAATTAATGATATTGTATAAATGGCTTCGTGTGAGAGAAAATTAATGAAAATATTGTGCTAATGATTGTTTTGATCTTGATATTGCGGTTTCCACGTCGTAGTATTCTATTTCAGGCACATTCCTTCGATCTATACTTTTGATTATTCCAGTTCAAATTAATGATATTGCATAAATGGCTTCGTGTGAGAAAATTAATGAAAATATTGTGCTAAAGATTGTTTTGATCTTGATATTGCGGTTTCCACGTCGTAGTTTTCTATTGCAGGCATATTCCTTCGATCTATACTTTTGATTATTGCAGTCCAAATTAATGATATTGTATAAATGGCTTCGTGTGAGAGAAAATTAATGAAAATATTGTGCTAAAGATTGTTTTGATCTTGATATTGAGGTTTCCACGTCGTAGTATTCTATTTCAGGCACATTCCTTCGATCTATACTTTTGATTATTGCAGTTCAAATTAATGATATTGCATAAATGGCTTCGTGTGAGAAAATTAATGAAAATATTGTGCTAAAGATTGTTTTGATCTTGATATTGAGGTTTCCACGTCGTAGTATTCTATTGCAGGCACATTCCTTCGATCTATACTTTTGATTATTGCAGTTCAAATTAATGATATTGCATCAATGGCTTCGTGTGAGAAAATTAATGAAAATATTGTGCTAAAGATTGTTTTGATCTTGATATTGCGGTTTCCACGTCGTAGTTTTCTATTGCAGGCATATTCCTTCGATCTATACTTTTGATTATTGCAGTTCAAATTAATGATATTGTATAAATGGCTTCGTGTGAGAGAAAATTAATGAAAATATTGTGCTAAAGATTGTTTTGATCTTGATATTGCGGTTTCCACGTCGTAGTATTCTATTTCAGGCACATTCCTTCAAGCTATACTTTTGATTATTGCAGTTCAAATTAATGATATTGCATAAATGGCTTCGTGTGAGAAAATTATTGAAACTATTGCGTTAAAACCTGTTTTTATCTTGATATTGAGGTTTCTACGTTGTACTATTCTATTATAGGTATATTCCTTTAGGTATATGTTTGATTATTTCGTCTTCAATAAATGATATTGTATAAATTGTTCCAATTAATGACAGTTGTTAACTATCTATTGTCATCCGTTCCGGAATATTATGCACTGTGAAAATATCCAGAGCGGTAGGAAAAGGAAATTTTGTTTTGTAGCCTGAGACAATCCAACGGCGGCACTCAGGTTTGGTTTGGTTCCTGGGACATCCTTTGGTGCACCCAAGTTCGGTTTATTTTAAAATGACAGCTACTATTTTCTATTTCAGTCGAAATGCTACGAATTATTACTTTACAATAAATATTGAAGCTACAAGTCTGGTCTTTAGTTTTCAGTTTTCTGTCAAAGGGAATATTTTCAGAGTATTTTATTGAGGAATAACACCCAAGGCTATGGTCAATGCAGTTCGATAGTGACATTTTAAGTTTTATTTGCTCTCGAAGAATTATTTAATCTACGGATTTGAAGTATTGTTAATCATTCTGTGAGATGACTACTGTTGGAGAACTACTTTGAGGAATAAAAGACAAGACTATTATCACTTCTAATCGACAGGCATTTCTGAAGACTTAATTGCTTTTGAATAACCATTATTGATCATGTAAGACTGAATTGTTGCTAAAAATTATTGCAGGTACTTTGCTAAAATGTACTTTCATCTTGAAATTGAGGTTGTCTATTGCAAAGAAATATTTGATTAAATTATTGAAGAGAAGAGTCTGTGATTATCTCCGTTAGACAATGAAAGTATTAGATCTAATGGCCTTGGAAGAGTTATAAAATCTATTGTTGTGAAGTATTCCTTAATTTCAGATTTCCTTGGATATTGAGTACCTTGGTAGCATTTTATTGAAAAATGTGAGACAAACCTATGACCAATTATATTATACGTGAAAGTTCAAGACTTAATTGCTATTGAAGAATTATTGAAGCTACAGTTACTTGTTGAGTGTTTTATTGAAGAATCGGAGACAATGCTATGATCCATTCAGTTCCATATTTCAGATTTAATTACTATTGAAGAACTACTGCATATTCTGAAGTCTTGTACTGACGCTTTATATTGAAGTTTTCTATTAAATAAGATATTTATCATATTTTATTAAAGGGATATATTGGTGATCAACACTATTCGATACTGAAAATACTAGACTTAATGGACTTTCAAAAACTATAGAAACCAATATCCTGAAATCTTCTTTGTCTTCTGTTGATCTGTTAACTGGAATATTTTTCCTGTTTTTAGAGGTAAAGCCATGATTAACTTGCTTCGATACTGATGATTATTCGGCCACGGTTTTAAAGTTAT
>JAWZYV010001312.1:0-17474 GCA_038373885.1 Cheiracanthium punctorium | reverse complement strand
TACACTTAGGATGTGAATTCGGTTGTTATTTGCATAAATATCATATATTTAAGTTACGTTACAGTAATTGATCATTTAACAGAGAAATAGGTCGATTGTTAGTATGGTTACCCTATTTGGATACATTTATGGGATATTTTTTTTACTCTCACAAATCTGAGTTTAAAACCTTTAAAAGCTCACGCAGAAAAAAAAATGACGATGTTCACTAAGTAAAATTCATGGATTGAAATTTTGAAAATGCGGCTCATAGCTGCAAAAAATCATACTTAAATATACACGATTTAGCCAATTGTACAATTCATCAGAAGAGAAATAACCACATAACAAAAGTTTGCCCACATTTTCTTAAGTTTGCCATTCTGCTCTTAAGAAAGAAGAGCAAGGATAGAAATATTTTTAGACCAGATGAAAATGATGTATTCTACGTCATGTTTCACCACATTACTCAAATTTTACCGAATGCAACCCTGAAACAGACCCAGGCACGTACTGGCTCCTTTGGGGGCCCTCTGTTGCGGCCCAGCCGCTACCCATCAACGCCGTGACGTAAGTATGAGGCGACCAGGGGAGCGCGTGGCTTCCGGGGAGAAACAGAGACGCCAGAGAACTGAAAGAGGAAAGACCTCCGAGAGATGCTGCAGAACTAACCGCATGAGATATATTGAGTTTTGTAAATATCAATGTAAACTTTATCTTAACCTAGAAATAAAATGTGTGTTCATGCCACGAGAGTCATGCCTGCGTCCATCACGAACCCCTTGTGATTTTAATTAAGTGATTTAGGGAAGCAGACGGAGCAAGAGGCAACGTCGCACCCGTTTCAATGGTACCCTCGGCGGGACGCAGCACAGTGGAGTATTCGTATCAAAATCCTGGCCAAAAGTCGAAAATTTTAAATTTGTTTAAAAACAGTAATATATATGTTTTTGGATAGCCTAGTAACTGATGCATCATGTAATGCATGTTTTTCGACCATAATTCATATCCAAAAGATGCAACACTCGCTTTAAAAGCAAGTTTCTTCATTTACGGCAAGAGATTTCAGCGTTTTCTATTACTTCGTCTTGCATTTTTTACGGGCTCTTTAAATTAATTTACTGGTTTGATACTTAGTATAATTGTAGTAAAATATATGTATTTTAATTATATGTATCTATTAGCTTGAAAAAATAATATGACTTTATTTTAAAAAATTGTAAACTTTTTTTTTCTAATTTTTTTTCAAAAATTCACATTTCAAAAAGCTTTTTGAAGGGGTGTCGTGGCTTGTCGCGCCCAATTTCAACTATAATCGTAATTATTACAGTATTGAGTGTCTATTCCAAGAAAAGAATGTTCCCCCAACATCCACCATTTTTATAAAAAAAAATTATTTATATAGCGCCATTTTTATTTTTTCGATAATTTTTCGACGGGTGATCGCAAAAGCTATACAAACATACGCACTTGTATTTCTCATAAACTATAAATTATGTGCAGGTGTTTGGATAAAGGTATATAAAATTCATTTTAGTCAAGATTTAACATCAGTATTTTAAATTCAGTATGTAATTTCTTATTTTTCTGATGTAAATTTGCTATAAGAAGAAAATTCCTACCTATTCCAAAATTGCCCTTTCTTAGTCATGTAAATAGTCCTATCTATTTACAGCTTAGTTTTCCATTTATGTAGTAAATTGTGTCCAAAGCAAAAACTCCCCATTTTTGGTTCTCAAAGGTTGGCAACTGTGACTTCGGGTCATTGAAGTGTGAGTGTGTAAACAGAAAAGTGCTGGCTTGAAATAAATTACTTTCTCCTCGAGCTTGGAATGAGATTTTATGGGTTTGCAAAGGGGGGCATCTTTTAAGCAGTGCCCTTATATGATCTGCTCTAGATAAAGGCCAATGAAAAAGAGCAAGCCTTATAGCAGTGAGACCCTATAACTTCTTCTTCCAGAGGGGTCCGATGGTGCTCTCTCTCTCTCTCTAAAAAAAAAAAAAAAAAAAAAAGGAAGAAGGAGAAGAAAAAGAAAGTGATTCTGAGTGAAGACGAATATCAGAGTTCAAAAGAATCGGAATGAAAAAGTTAATCTTCAGAAGTCATTAGAAAACTAAGATCCAAATAGTAACTACATTTAGAAAAGTGGAAAATCTGAAAACTTTTATGATAAAAATTGATTTATAGATAAGTAGTATTATATTTATAAGTATTATTATAAGTAAAGTATTACATTTATATATTTTTATTGTGGTTAAGGCAGCGTTTCTCAACCTGTGGGGCGCGCCTCCCAAGGAGGCGCAGAGAGTTTCCAGGGGAGGCACGAGAAAAACCAAAGAGCAAGTAATGATGCACGATTTTTAAAAATCGCCTAATTTATTCTCATTTTTACTCAAAAATATATCCATTTTCGCTTAAAATGTTCATTCAAACTTTACTGATAACATTATTTTGTAGAAAATTCGACTAAATGTACATTGTTAAAGATTAAAAAACTGAATGTATGCTGAACAATGTGAAGGGGGGGGGTGCTACCGTAAGTTAGCCTTTGTTGGGAGGGGGCGAAGTTAAAAGGTTGAGAACCGCTGGGTTAAGGCACGGCTATTTTCCTCACGGGAAGGTTGCCTTGGCGGAGGGCTTTTTAAGAGGCTCTAATGCGTATTCACGTGACATCTGGAGAAAATCGCCCAAAACTCCAGACCGTTAGATCGACAGCCGCGTGGTATTACATTTATAAGTGGTATTATACAAAAGCAGTACTTCCCAGTAAGGGACACTCCCCGGACAAGACATTTGTTAGAAACCAACTTCGAGTCGTTTAGCGATATATCGCCAAATTTGGCGACAACACGCTTTTTTATATAATTTAAGAAGTATATAATACTAAAAAGTAAGTCAAAAGTCAACAGTAATGATTTTAACATTAAAACACATGAAAAATATTTTTGGCCAGGATTTTGACACAAATACTCCACTGTGCGCAGGTAGGAAATAAATATTGATATGATTATTAAGATAATTTGAATACTGATTTGAGAAGTTTTATTGAAGTGTATTGATTTGAATATTCAGTGATTAAATTGTTATTATTGACATATTAAAATGGATGCAAAAACGAAAGAAGCTCTTGAAAGAGCAAAAACAAAACGTAAAACATTAAAACAATCTGCAACAAAATCGATGAACAAAATTATAGAACTTTTGCAAAATGATCCGGTTAATGAAGGAGAATTAGAAGAATGTAAAGATAAACTGGAAGAGAAGGCTGAATTAATCTTTCAATTAGATTTGGAAATTGAAAATTTAACGCATGAAGTTAAAGATTTAGAAATAGAAGTAGAAACAAATCTAGAATATCGAGATCGCATAACAAGTGTAAAAACGAAAGTAAAAAAATATTTCAGAGAACACAAAGAGAAATTATTCAGCAAAACAGTTGCTCCATCTAACGAAAATGGGAGCCTTAATAGTCATAATTCTGTTTTGGCAATGAGGTCAGATACCAGTGAAGGCCCTAGAGTGTTGCTACCTAAGCTAAGAATTGAACCCTTTGACGGAGATTTGGAGCGTTTTCAGGAATTCTGGGCACAATTTGAGAGTGCGATACATAACAACGCGAGTTTATCAAATGTAGACAAATATAATTACCTGAAGGCATTTCTTACGGGCCGTGCTTTAAAAAGCATCGAAGGTTTGGTGGTGTCTGATAAGAATTATACCGAAGCAGTTAATATACTTAAAGATAGGTATGGTAAAGAAGAAATTCTCGTTAGAGCCCACGTTAACCGGTTGCTAAATTTAAAACCCGTTAAATCCGCCTTTCAATTAATACCCCTACGTGAGCTATGCGACCAAATAGAAATACAAGTACGCGGTCTCGAAAACTTAGACATAAAATTAAATTCATACGGCAGTTTACTTTTCCCTTTACTTTTGAAATTAATTCCCGATTCCATAGCATTAGATTTTAACAGATCTCATTACGAAAAAGATGATTCTTGGGATGTCGCAAAATTAATAAAATTCCTCAAAAAAGAAATTGAAACACGGGAAAGAACGTTCTTGTTTCAACAAGTGGGGGAAAACAGAATACAAACGGATTCGGTGTTGAGGCCTGCTAAGGAGAATCTGCAGGTGGCTCGTAGCGCTTATCAGAGAGAGAAATTTCAAAAACATAACGAAAAAAAAAATGAGTCACTTCCAAGCGCTGCGGCTTTGAGTGTATTGGGCGAGAAGTGTTTATTTTGCAGTACTGGTAAACACAGTTCCAGCAGTTGTGGAATGAGTGTATCTAGAAAGATTCAATCATTAAAAAAGAGTGGGCGTTGTTTCGTGTGTTTGGAAAGAGGACACCTGGGGAGTCAATGTGATAAAAAAGATATTATTAATTGCTCAAATTGCAATCGCCGTCATAACAAATTAATATGCTACAGAGACAGTAATGCTACAAAAGGGGAGGGTAACTTGAAGGGAAGTAAGAGTTCTTCGCCTAGTGAGGCCTCTGAAACAGAAGCGTCAGTGAATTATATAAACACTGAAAACCATGTGGTTTTGCAGACTGCCAGAGCAGAAATAAAAAACAATGAAGAGAGGCGCGAGATAAGGATTTTATTTGACACAGGCGCAGAACGCACATTCATTAAAAGAAGTATTTCTCGAGAAATGAATCTCCCAGTTATAGACTCGCAAATGATTAGCATTTTCACTTTTGGTAACGACAAACCGCAGACTGAAATTAGCAATAAGGTGGGGTTTACTTTGATTAATCCATTTGATCGTGGAATAAAGATAGACATGGAGGCTTTTGAAACAGAGCTGATTAGTGGCACGGCTACTGACATACCAGGAATAAATATTGCTAAATTATGTGATGAAAAGGGAATTAAATTATCTGATACTGGGTACGTTAAGAATAGAGGAGAAGAGTTTTTGCTTTTAATAGGATTAGACAATTACTGGAAAATCGTAATAGGGACTGTAAATAGAATATCAGAATCTTTGGTAGCAGTAGAAACAAGATTGGGTTGGACAATAAGTGGAACGGAAAGCGCTGAAATTTCCTCAGTGGCTCTTAGTATTATGCAAAATGCAGTACAAATCAAAGATAAACCCGAAGATGAGTCAATATCCGAATCTCTAAAAAAGTTGTGGGAATTGGATGTCTTGGGGATCGAAAATGAATCAGATAAGAAACACGAGTGCGAAGATGAGGTTTATAAGAAATTTCGGGAGTCTATAAGATTTGAAAATAATAGATATACAGTTAGTCTACCCTGGAAAGAAAACGCAAACGAATTAAGTAATAATTACGAAGTTGCAAAAAATCGTTTTCAGTCGCTTTGGCGTAGATTTAAAAAGAGCCCCCAACTTCACGATCGCTATGAAGAAGTGATAGAAAAGCATCTGAAGGAAGGGATATCAGAGGAAACCGAATATAAGGGAGGGGGAAAAGAATATTTTTTGCCTCATCAGGCCGTAATTCGCGAAAATAAAGACACCACCAAAGTCCGCGTCGTTTTTGATGCATCCTCACGTGCGAAAGGGTGTTTGTCATTGAATGACTGTTTAGAACCAGGCCCTAATTTATGCCCGGATATTTTGGAACTGTTATTGAATTTCCGACATAACAAAATTGGAATCACAGCAGATATAGAAGCCGCGTTTCTCCAAATCTCTCTTTGCGAGGCAGATAGAGAAGTTGTAAAGTTTCTCTGGAAGGATAAACATTCCAAGGAATTAAAAACGTTGAGAATGACACGGGTGATTTTTGGAGCAACATCAAGTCCGTTTTTGCTAAACGCAACCATAAAATTTCATATTGAGAAGTATGAATCACGTTATCCAGAAGAATGTTTTGTTTTGAAGAACTGCTTGTACGTGGACGACCTCATTGCCGGTGATGACACAAAAGACGAAGTTATTGAGAAAGCTGAGAATATCAGGAAAATACTAAATGAAGGGAGCTTCAACATGAGAAAATGGTCAACAAATGATCGTGATGTGCAAGAAATCTGGGACAGAAGTAAAACCCATTCATCGAATCCTGTAGTTAATGTATTAGGCTATATTTGGAATAAAGAAGATGATGTTTTACAAATTGAAGCATCGAAGTTTGAACATGAAGTAATCAATAACGAAGCCACGAAAAGAGAAGTCCTGAAAGTGATGAGTCGATTATACGACCCTTTAGGATTAGTGAGTCCATTTACAATTAGAGCAAGAATCCTATTGCAAAAGATTTGGAAAGAAGGTCTTCAGTGGGATGAGAACTTACCAGCTGAATTTCTCACAGAATGGAATAATTGGAAAAAAGAAGCTCCAGAAATACAGAAAATCGATATTCCCAGGTATTATTTTGGAAGGAGTGAAAAAAGAGAAATCGTCGACTGCCAGCTGCATTGTTTCGTTGATGCCTGTGAAAAAGCGTACAGCGCGGTATTGTACATCAGGTATGAAAGAAAGACTGAGGTGCAAACCAGATTAGTGTGTTCAAAATCTCGGGTCGCGCCGCTGAAACGTTTGACTCTACCAAGATTAGAGCTTATGGCTGCACTCATTGGTGCAAGATTATCAAGAAAAGTTCAAAACCATCTTAGCCGACAAATTCGTACTACATCGTATTTCTGGTCAGACTCTAACATAGTGTTGCATTGGGTGAAAGCACCACCAGAGAAGTGGAAACTGTTTGTCCAAAATAGAGTAAGAGAAATAAGAACAATTTCGGATCCAGCATCCTGGAAGTATTGCCCAACAAAAGAAAACCCAGCAGACTACCAAACCAGAGGTCTGAATGTTAAAGCCTTA
This sequence comes from Cheiracanthium punctorium, assembly GCA_038373885.1. Lineage (NCBI taxonomy): Eukaryota > Metazoa > Arthropoda > Arachnida > Araneae > Cheiracanthiidae > Cheiracanthium > Cheiracanthium punctorium. The sequence continues at coordinate 10,690 of JAWZYV010001312.1, read as the reverse complement.
AAGGAGAAGAACGAATGGTGGTATGGACCAAGATGGTTGACAGAAACGGAGGAGAATTGGCCTAAAATGCCTTCGAGCCATAAAGAACCAGAAGTTTCAACAGAGATGAAACGAGGGGAAAAGGCACTACAAGCTAGCTGCATTGAGAAAAATGAATTGAAAACATTGTTTTCCCCAGAGAAATTTAGTACGTTAGATAGGCTTGTTAGAGTTACTGCGTGGATTAGAAGATTTCTGAACAACGTTAAAAATAGAGAAAAACAAACCGGTCCATTAACATGCGAAGAGTTGAAACGTGCAGAAATTTATTGGATTAAAGCAATTCAAAAAGAACATTTTAATGAAGAATTGGAAGCTCTGCGAGAAAAGAGACCTCTTCCCAAAGATTCAACAATTCACCCTTTCAATCCATTTATAGATGAAGAAGAGATCTTGAGAGTTGGCGGAAGACTGCACCATGCTGATTTAAGTTTTGCCGAAAAACATCCAATTATGATTCCGAAAAATACTTATTTGGCAGAACTAATTACCAAACAGAACCACGAAAAAACAGGACATGCAGGGATTGCTGGAACTCTTTCACAGATCAGAGAACAATACTGGTTGTTAAAAGGCAGACAAATAGTAAAAAATGTTCTCAGACGCTGTACTGTTTGTCAAAGGTACAAATCAAAACCTTTAAATCAAGAGACTGCACCTTTACCACCAGATAGAGTTACTAAAACTTTTCCCTTTGAAAAGGTCGGGATTGATTTTGCCGGACCTTTGTATACGAAGAACAAAGAAAAAGCATACATTGTCTTATTTACTTGCGCCGTGACACGTGCAATTCATTTGGAATTATTACATGATTTATCCACAAAGAGCTTTCTTTTGGCATTCAGAAAATTCTTATCCCGTCGTGGATTATGTTCCACAGTGTACACGGATAACGCAAAGACATTCAAAAGAGCCGACACAGATTTCAAAAAAATATGGAGTTCAATAAAGGATACGCAAGTCTTAGAATATTTCGGGAGAAAAGGCATAACTTGGAAATACATAATTGAAAGAGCGGCATGGTGGGGCGGCTTCTGGGAGCGCCTTGTCCGCTCAGTGAAATCCTGCTTGAAGAAAATGTTAGGAAGAGCTTCTCTTCCTTTTGAAGAACTAGAGGCTATTTTATTAGAAACCGAAGCAATTGTCAATTCCCGACCACTTACATATGTTTATGAAGATCACCAAGAGCCTAGTACACTTACTCCCGCCCATTTTTTAATAGGCAGAAAGATGCTGACTATACCACCAACAAAAAATATTTCAGATCCATTGACAAGGGAAAACTTAATTGGACGATACAAAAGTAGAAAACTGATGGTTGAAAGACTTTGGCGAGCGTGGCTACGAATTTACCTTATGGAATTGCGATCTGCACACACGATCAAAAAACCTGACAGATCTTCAACTGTGCAAGAGGGTTCTATAGTCCTGGTGCACGAAGACAAGCAGCCGAGACTGCTGTGGAAAATGGCCAAGGTGGAGCAGTTGCATGAAGGACGAGACGGGAAGGTGAGAGCCTGCTCGTTAAAGCTTCCCAATGGGACTGTCATCAAGAGAGCAGTCCAGCATCTCTATCCATTGGAGATCCAACCGGACGAGACATCGACGCCATCTTTCCGGGGCCGGAGGTTGTTGCGGCCCAGCCGCTACCCATCAACGCCGTGACGTAAGTATGAGGCGACCAGGGGAGCGCGTGGCTTCCGGGGAAGGCCAGAGACGCCGGAGAACTGAAAGAGGAAAGTCCTCTGAGATATGCTGCAGAACTAACCGCATAAGATGTATTCTGAGTTTTGTAAATATCAATGTAAACTTTATCTTAACCTAGAAATAAAATGTGTGTTCATGCCACGAGAGTCATGCCTGCGTCCATCACGAACCCCTTGTGATTTTAATTAAGTGATTTAGGGAAGCAGACGGAGCAAGAGGCAACGTCGCACCCGTTTCACCCTCGGCTGGAGATTGAAAAGGGGTCCCTTACTGGGGAATTTAGAGGGAATAGAATATTAGAATATGTAATATTTGAAAATTAGACTTGTGTTGAAAAACCACATTTAACTGTCTGAATTTTTGCCTGTGAAAGTGTTTTATTGAGTGTGAGAAATATAGCATTCGTGAAAGCTTCTGTGCTAAGCGGACTGTAATCATCAAATTACGAGCTGTTTGTGCTTGTGAATTTCGTACAGCTGATGGTTCGAAGACGTTCTAGAAGCAATAAAGTTCGTTTTCCATCCTGACAAGCGGACACTTTACTAGAACTTTCTACACCCACTGGACTTTAGAACGACGAACCCAGGATACAAGCAGGGTTTTCAGTAACAATACAAACTCTCAATAAAGATTATAAACTTAAGAAGTGGAATTTTAGCAGAAATACAACTTTTACTTTTCCGCCCATATTTCAATCTCTTTTTTTGCCAGCTTGAGTTGCCAAGCAATTTTAATTAATATTTCAAAAAGTTAATTAGTTTTAAGATTTTTAATGATTTACGGAAAAAAGTAAACAATATGTAATCAGCATGTTGAAAATATATAAATTCTTTGTTTACTATTACAATATGTTTGAAAATACAATTTTTTAAAAAATGTAACATGAGTTAATCACTCCTCCGTATTTTTTTCTTTGTGGTCGAATCGTTTTCATTACGGCCAGTGTTTCCAAAGCCGGTGGGGCGCGCTCCGTAAGGGGATCTCAGAGCGTTTGCAGGGGAGGGGGCGAGAAAAACAGAGAAAGGGCCAGTAATAATGCGTTTTAAAAAATCTTACTTATTTTTAATCTAAAACAAATCTGTTTCAATTATATTTCAGCATCAAAATGCTCATTCAAATTTTACCGGTTACATTATTTTGTAGAAAAGGCTACGAAACGTTCATTGTTGAAGAATAAAAACTAAATTTAAGCTGAGAAATGTAATGAGGGGGGGGGGTGTCGACTTAAAAGGTTGGGAACCGCTGCATTGTGGTACAATCCATACTGGAAATCCTGACGGATGTCCATTGCAGATCTCTCTCTGCTTCGCACATTTTAATTTTATTTTCTTTCTCGCTGCATGCAGATGCGGAAGGCATTCTTCTGGCGGAGGTTTATTTACGAGATTTTCGTGCTCAGCTGTGAGCAGGACCCAGAGTATCGAGAAGATTGGGGGGGGGAGAGGCGAAAGGTCTCCTGAAGAGTTTTCTTTCTTTTTTTTAAAAATTAATTGCATAGAAAATATTTAATTTTTATTACCCCTTCCCTCAAAAAAAAGGGGGGGGGAGCAAAAGAGCTAATGCGTGTTGTAGAATTCATACCATTAGAAAAACAAACGGTTACAATTTCCACAAAACAAAGTGGGTATTTTTTTTATTAACTTAAGTATCGCAATGCCAGGTTACAAGTGAAATGATTGGATAGTTTTGCTCCGATTGAATAAATTTTAATCACGCCTGTTCGAAAATATATCTGCTTTCTCCCGTACGAAGAACGAGTACTCAGCTTGTAACATTTATATCTTATCCATGGGCGCCGGCAGAATATTTCCCAAGGGGGAAGGGGGGGGCAAAGACTATTTCAACGTATGTTTACCATGTTGGAAAGAGCAAAAAAGCAAGGGAAAACACTGCATACAAAAATCCAGGGGGGGGCATCCCCCCCCCTTGCCCTATGCTGCCGGCGCCCATGATCTTATCTAACCACGTTTCCGCCAGCTCGATATTCATTCGTACGGAATGCATGGAATGTGCTGTAAAATTTCGAAATCGATAAAATTCACGGAACTGTGTTTTTTCTTTCTTTCATTCATTTCAGGATAAAAGGTGTCAGTTCAAGTTATAGACTAGGGGGTGCAGAAAATGTTCAGAACCCAATATTTCCCCAGAACACAATTATTTTTGGGTTTAAAATTTCCCCCGAAGCCATAGCATGTTTTCATTCTAGTTTAAGCAAAAATCACTATATTTACATACATTATACTATTAAAACTATCTACTGTTTACGCAAAAAGAAAAAAAAATCCCAATATCTATTGGACAAAAAAATAAAGTTACACGATTGATGGGGACATAAGTCATTGCGCTTCATTCTTCATGGAATGAAAGGAATGGGAAATGGTCATAAAACGGCTGTTCTCGAAGGGCCAGCTTCTTTTGGTGGCCATTGCATCCCTATGATTCTCCCCTCCCCCCCTCTTTTTACTACCCTAGAGCTTGAAATCAAAAATTGCCCAGAGCTGCAGAATTTCCCACCGAACTTTTCTCTCGCATTCGGAGACTTTCTGCACGCCTGTTGTCATGGACTGTGCACATTCCATTCCACATTTCACCCAAATCCGTTCCTGTATGAAAGAGTACCATACGAGCTTTTGCATCCCAGAGCCCGACTCAGACATTCGGAAGCCCTAAACCCAGCATTTTTGCAGGGCTCCTGTGCGGTCATTTCTTGTTGGTTGTAACTTATAAATTATAATCACAAGACACCAGTATTGTTTCACAATTCCATACTAAAGGGCGGAGAGGCACTTTTAGTTTCAAACTATCTCTCATGTACCCAAAGATTTTAGCTTAAAGTTCACAAATTTTTAGCTTTTAATGTAGAAGTTATGATTTAAAATCAAATAACGTTCCGTTAATGAATACTCTATGCTGGAATTTTTGGGATCTTAACATGACGTTTATTTTATCCTGAATATAGCGTAAAAAACCCTTTTGCTCAGCGATATGTGTTGTCAATGTGTATCTCTACCTATTTTCTGTTAAAAAATTAGCGCATAACTCATTTCCTTTGGGAATAGAACAAAATGTTTTAATAATTCTGGGGCCCCCTAAAACTAGGGTCCGTAGTTGGTCTTTGCGGTAATCAGGGCTTTTTGCATCGTACTCTATAGTTACGTTGATCCCTGACTCTATCCATTCCGATCCGACCACTTCAAAATAAAATTTTAACCGTCATTCATTCAAACATATTAAAAATGTATTGTCTAAAACTAATAAAATTCACACCGTTTGTACGATCCACTTGAAATTTTTCCTAATCATCTATAAAAAAATAGAAAACAATCTGTGCTGCTTTAAAAATCTGAAAATTCACCCTTATTTGTAAGCGATTTTTCGCTCTTTTCAGCTCCATTTCATTTCCGAGAGTCAAAAAAGTGAATCATTTGCATGACAAAATGAGCTGTTTCATATGAAAATAACGTCATAGAATTGGGATTTCAATTCGTTTAAAATAGCTTTAATTTTTTTTCACAAATAAATCGTCTGCATATATATAAGAATAGCCGTATATAGGGTTGCCAGGTCGCCAAACCAAATAGCCGGACAGACCAGCCAATTTGGCCGGACATTTGGGTAAAAAGGCCGGGCAGCATACAATATTGAGGATTTTGTCTCAGTATTAATAGGTACAACAAATTGTATGTAAAATCAAGCTTTTTTGATTATTACCATGAATCTTGTTAAATTCTAATGAAATATAAATAACATCGAATGCCAAATCAGTTCTAGTACTTTATGACTCATCAGCCAAAAGTCACCAGTAAAAACCTAACAAAAGCCGGACACCGTTCAGTTTGGCCGGACACGCAATCAAAAAGCCTAACTATGTCCGGCTTTATCCGGACGCCTGGCAACGCTAGCCGTATACATACATAAAAAACGAAATATTTCGAACGCGAAAAATGGCCACACATTTCTAGAAGAGCATGAAACATCCAACGCATTAACGGATTTTCGTCGACGCAACCTTCCTCCCACTCCTAGGCAGATAGCCCTTATCCATGCTTAACAAAATAGAATACATTAACCAGGCTAATTAGAGTGCAAGTAACGAATTTTCAAAATTCCCAATGAAATCGTCATAGCTTAATATTATCACATTAGATATTTTTCGATTTACCATCAAATAATGAAAATATCGTCAAGCTCGATTCATTTTTCAAAGGACTTTTTTGGCACCCTATTTGGCAATTTATCGTAAAAGACGCCAACATTGGCGACTTTTGGCTCAATTTTTGAGGGAGGCACGCGATCGTCGTAGGATTATTAGCTAATTAAATTGTAGAATATTATTGTATGGTTTAAATGGATGCCTGTCTCTAAACTGCCATTGACCGTGTTGTATTGTAATTATTTTGAATGCTCCTGTACAAGAACTATTGACGATACAGACATTTTTTTTCGATGGAAAGCTTCATCTTGTAATCCTTAATAACATCCAATTTTGTTTCATTTCAAACTGCAGAATATCTCTAAAACTAGAACTCAAAGCCCGTTGTGGTTGCGGAGGAAATTACGTTCCGGCATTGAGGAATAACATACGAACTTTCGCATTCTACATACACAGTTACGCTGATCCCTGACTCTCTAACAATTCCGGTCCGACCACTTCAAAACGGAACTTTTACCATCACTCATCCAAACAGATTGAAAAGTTATTGCCTAAAACTGTCATAAAATTCACACCGCTTGTACGATGAAATTTTTCATGGTCATGTATAAAAATATAGTAAACAATCGCGCTCCTTTAAAAATTTGAAAATCCACCCGTTCCGTTATTTTAAAGCGATTTTTCGCTCTCCTCAGCTCCATTTTATTTCCGGGTGTCAAAAATGTGAATCATTTGCTTAACAGAATGAGCTTTTTCAAACGGAAATGACGTCATACAATTGGGGGATTCCAATTCGTTTACAATAGTTTTTCCAGATTTTTTTTTTTCCACAAACAAATAGTCAGCATGGATATAAGAATGGCGGTGTACACAAAAACGAAATATTTCGAACGCGAAAAGTGACCGCACTTTTCCAGAATAGTATGAAATTCGATTTCGGCATGTAATAAAAATTGAGTATGGAGTTATTTATTTTAGGTGGACGATGGTTTTTCGTCAGGTTTTTTTTTTTCTAGCGCCCGTTGAAATTGCCTCCACAACGGGGCTTGACTTCTAGTTTACAGTAGTAATGAGGATGGCCAAAGATGAGCACGCCGACATCTGCTCCGGATAAGAATCTCTGTTTTGTTTCCCTTTTTTTTTTTTCTCCTTTCTTTCCACAAACGGGTTCTGTGTCTGCCATTGTTTTCAGTTTCATTTATGCTGCTTGGAAGCAAGAGACGGTACGTCTGCCATAGCCGAGCATAAAATCAACAACAGACCCTCGGATAGTTCCGATAATAAATCCTGTCCAGCTGCATATCGTCCAAAATGCAGGTGGTTACTGTGGCAGAAATCCAGGCGGGTTAGGTTAGGGAGACATTGCAACCCCCCCCCTTCTCTGCATTCTCTGCTGAGCACACTTAACCCTTTGAGGCGCAACCCTTGAGGCGACAGCTGGCTGTGCCGGCGCAGCCAGCTGCGTCAAAAAAGGGTCTCTTGATCTGTGGCACGCGATGAAGGTTTCGATCGTCCGCCATCTTGCTGGAAGTTAAGTCGAGCGATGACAACGGCTGGCCTTTTTTTCAGCATTGGGCAATCCATCCAGCTGTTCTCTTCACATTCTTCGATTTTTTTTTAGCAGATCTCAGTGCTGTTAAAACGAATCGTGACCCTTTTTTGACGGGAAATAACGTGCTAAAAAGTAAAGGATTCTCGTGGAGTTCTGTCACCCGCAACTATTTTTATAGAAATCCAATCTATTCCTCGTGACTGGCAACAGTCAAAACGCCAGAGTTGGGTGTTCCCAGAGCGGGAATACTGCGCGTTAAAGAGTTAAAGCTACTACTACTGCTAAACTGGCGTTGTTCAACTGCTCTCACTCCTTAAAGAAGACACAAGGAGAAGATTCTCCTTCCTTCACCAATATTACTTTCAGGGCCCGATTATGACAAACTGGGGCCTGAGGCAGAAGTCTGAAAGGGGGGCGGCTCCTACATGTTGTTACTGTGTCTGACAACTACTATATGTATTTTTTCTGTGTTCGCATATAAATCTTTGTCATGATGAAATGTAGTGATGTAACGGATATCAATTGGGCAGGATACCGGATATCGAATATCCGGCCACAGTATGTTCTCTTCATTTTTGTTTTATTTTCACTAGTTTTCTTAGATCATTGAGCTATTACTTTTATCTTTAAATTTTCTCATTAGTTTCAAATCATTTAATTAAAAAATCAGAAATTCTTTTGGGATCCTTTCCTTGAATTAAGCACCAATTTTACTGTAATTAAAGTCATACAATGAACAATTTCATGGATGTTTTCCCTAAAGAGTTAGATAAATATCTTAAAAAAGATCAGTTCTTGAAAGAAAGCCATCTCCATTCAACTGTTGGAAAATCAATATAACAAATTTCCTTACTTTATCGAAATTAAGGAGGGGGGGGGCATTTCTCACCAGTCAATTTATGTTGGAAAAAAAGGTAACCAAATTTTTACAAAGAAAAGATTAAAAAACGGTGTTTTTGTACAGTAATTTCTTCCAGTAATAATTTACTCCAATATTTAAAAAAAAAAGATAGAAGTACTTCATTTTTTTTAACCCATTTTCTATACATGATAAAAATACATTCTTAAAAGTATTGAAAACAAAATATTTTCACAAAACTTTGCTTTTTCGCATTTTTTATTATTGCAGTTTTTTGAATTTATTCATTTATTATGTTTATTTATGTTATTTCTCGTCACATAATTTTAGGCCGTATGTACTGACGGATATTTGTAATATCCGGCTAATGCCAATCATTCGGCATATTGGACGGATATGCAGGATGCAGTATGTTTGCCGGATATCCGTTGCCAAGGGCGGATTAAAGGGAGGGCGGAGGGGGCGAGCGCCCATCCCCGAGAAGAAAGAAATTAATGTAAATGATCCTATTTTACTTCCATAAAATGGATGTATAAGTCAATCTTCTAACTAACCGCCCCGACCGACAAACTAACCGCCCTCCCCCCCCCCGACAAACTTGCAATAATCATTATAATGCATTCCATCCATTCATTAAATGTATTTTTTTTCATTCTCCCCTTTCACCTCCCTCCCTTCCCTTGGAACTTTTCTGGATCCAAGCTGCACTGCAAATTTGATATTTCAGCTTGCTCTAGGTGCAATGCACAAAGAATTCGTACACAGCCACATGGATCCCAAGTTATATCCATGCACGCAACGTGGGGCAGATAAAAACTTTGGGAAAATCAAGAGAAATGTAATCATGGGATTACGTTCCTCCTTCATAACGGCGCTATGTAAAAGAATGTTACATTTTCAACATTACATTTTCAACGTTACATTATTTTAGCAGGACTCCGCCTGCAAGGTGCAAATAAACGGATTCAACTACCCCAGGTATCTTTACTGCAGTCGAAACGTGAGATTATACATTTAAAGTAATGTGAAGTAAACTCTGCAACACGATTCAATGCTCCATTCGCGCATACAGCGATTCTAAACAGCGCCTCGAGATGACACAGACGGATTGTTTTTGACTGGACTGAACCATGGAGGATTTAAAAATTTAAACGGGTCATGTCCCCCCCCCCTTCACAAAGCTGAGCCGGACTAAGGCGTTGTGCGGTCGCACACCTGCAATTTAGAGAAGGAAATCGAAATTTAAAAAATATAATTCCAAAAAAGTGATGCGGTAAAATCTTACATTATTTTGTAATTTTGAATGCAAATAAACCATTTGAATAGGTTGATCACTTTTGTTCAGCAAGTAAGTAAGATGTTAGGAGTTGGCTCCTTACACGTAAATAAGGAATAAATACAGTACTGTACGCATAGGCGTAGAGTTATATGGGCCCGTGGGGCTCGAGCCCCCCCCCAATAATTTCTGAATAGGGGCTGAGCCCACCCAATAATTTATCACTAAATACAGAAAACTAATTTATACTAACATAAAAAAAAGTATTCACGCCATTTACAAATATTTAAAAAAAATCTTTACTTGTACTTTTAAAAATTTTCTTCTTTTGATTTCAATCATGATTTAGTATTCATTGTGAAGCCCTGTTGTAGCAAAATGTTATTATAAGCTGCCCTCGCCAGGCTCTGGTTAATTAAAATCAGTTTATGCAATGTAAAGTATGAAATGAAGAAAAGTTCAGATGTGTCTAAAATGCACTGTCTCATCGAATATGGTTTTTTTTCCTCCTTTGGATTTTTTACTTTGCTTCTATTTTTAACTTATAACATGGTAGGAAGATACTAACATGGATACTTACCATACATTGGCATGGAATTCTATGGACCCATAGAGATCGAGCACCTCCAATAATTTACACTTATATATAGTAAGTCACAGCTGCCAACTACTACGGAATATAACTAACCACTTTTTGTAAACAGTATATTTTTTAATTATTTTTTTCAAAATAGTAACCAGCTCGTGCGCGCACCACAAAAATTTTGCTATATTTTAAGCCGAAAAATCATGTAGAAAAAGTGGTTAATTATATTCCGTAGTACACGGATGGGCAAACTTTTTCGGTCGCGGGCCAAAAATCGAAAAAAATAAAAAGTCAAGAACACTATACAAGTATTACAATTTAAATATGTTAATGAGATGAATGAAATTGCAATTTCATTTTTAAAAGTTCCTTATATGAGGTTCGAAGTGAGATGCACTGATTCTAAGGAACGAGGCTCAATGCTCATCTGCCAGTCTACTTCTGAAAGAATTCTCTCTAAGGTTCATAGTTGAAAACACTTGTTCACATATATGAGATGAAGCAAACATAGTACTGAT